>JAYMTA010000907.1:0-23148 GCA_036897625.1 Pelargonium cotyledonis
TGCGGTCGCGAGTTTAGAACCAAATGATGATGAGAGTGAGAGAGAGAGAGAGATGGTTTTGTTTCGGCATTGTTAGCTTTAAATTTGTTTTCTCAGAACACAAAAGCCAAGAAAGCTGAGAGAGGCCAAACGAGCACACTTCACAAACCGTGAATGATTTGATAATCATAACAGTGTCTTGTCCCAATATTGTTCCACTTATAACTTTATCATTACCTTTTTTTTTCTTCTTCTTCTTTAGTTTTTGACAAAACAGGAAAAAGCTTTGTTTAAATTCCAAATAACCACATGAAGTTTAATATTTGTTTCATTTTTGGATGAATATCCATGTTCATATTAGGCCTAAATATAGCATATAAATAGTTTTTAATGTCTTTTCCCATTGATAAAATGGACGACATTTGCATAATAAAAAGTGTTTATAAAAAAAATGGGTTTTACCTTTTGTGGCCTCTACAATGCTCGGCTTTATATTCTTTTTGTTGTTGTAAATGTTTAATTTGAATGCATGCAATTCGAAACTAAAAAGCTGTGAGATACGACTTTTACATGGTAAAATATGTATGTTTGTTTGATCCATCCTAACCCAATAGTTTATTAGACTTATTTTACAACTCAAACACGACATAATAGAAAATTGAGTTTAGGCACGTGTGAATTCGAGTCCAGATTACTTGCTCTAATATTTTCAAAAAACTCTCATATAAATCAAATTCGTAGCACATCCCCCAAACAAAACCATTGGCATATAATTTGGCACGCTAGCAAGATCTATGATAATAATTTGAGGTCATCAATGCGATATATATTTGCATTTTCATTTTAATATATAGAATATAAAATTAATTATTATTTTACATTAAATGTTGGTTTTAAAAAAAGTATATCTGAGCTCGTATTGGGCCACTGCATAGCCCAAAATCATTAGCTCTTCGCTTTTTTACAATTCTTTCCGAATTTATTATTTGGGTCCGAGCCCAATGACAAACCCATTCCAATTCTTGGGATATAAGCAATTTTATGGGCCTACAAGGCCCAAATCAGACCCCCCCCTCCCCCCAAAATTTAGATCCTGTTCAAATTTCAGTGTAAAATATTTGGATTCGTGTCCATTTGTGATTTGTCTAATCTGATTCTGACCCGACTTGACCTAAAAAAAAAAAATAGTCGACCCAAATCCAATACGACTCAGCATTTATAGGGTATGTTTTAGTTGGTCTTTTGCACATCTCAGAACTATTCATAATAAACAGTTTTGAGACCACACGCATCCTACATCAATCTAGTGCATTTAAAAATAAAAAAAATCGAGTACTAACCTCAAACCTTGAACTCGATTGATCGAGAAAGGAGCAAACTATGTCGATTCCATAACAAAAACTCCTAATACTTATTTAATGGTTATTTGTATTAAAGTTTGGTTTTGATGGGACAAAAACAAATGAATAAAACAGAAGATTAAGTCCCCTATAAGACAGCGCAATGGTCAATAACACACATCTCCATATGAGAGGTCGTGAGTTCAAATCCTATTGCATCGGGTCGGGTGGGGTCGGGTGGAGTTTAAAAGAGAGAGCTACCCCTATTGTGTAAACTCAACTAGTTAGATTTTTTTTTTTTAAAAAAAAAAAATAGAAGATTAAAGGAATCTTGTGACAAAAACCTAAATTGTTGTGTCACGGACTTCCAAATTTGGTTGTTTTTAGCTATCATCTTATTTACATAATCTTGTTTATTCATTGGACTCACTCTCTCCAAGGCTTGAATCCAATCAAGTATTCACGGGTTACACAAGCATCTAAAACTCGATCCGAATTTTCGTGAGTTCGAATTGCATAAGATAGACCATATCAATTTTCAGGTCAGACAAACCCGTTGATTTTACACATAAAAATGAAAATTTGGTTTGAAACTCGCACCCCTGCTGAGTCAGTCGGGTTCTAGCTAGGCCTTTCCAACCATAACACAGTCAGAAACTCGAACTGTCAACTCTTCTTCTATCTCGTGTTATTGTTGTAACTAACCCAATGTTTTCTAACTAACTTATACAAGAGACACTAAAAATGAAAACAAACAATTTTATAAAGAAAGTGGAGAATAATGTTAATAATATAACACCGACTTAGCTTAATTTTTACCTCTACGGAAAACAAGAAACGAACACTCATTTTGAAACGAACAGAGCGCTTTTGTACAAACTATATAAGCAATACTAAGCATACATAACTGCACTACCATCCCATCCTTAAGTTGTACGTAGCTTCTCTCTAAAATGGCTCACAATCAAAAATGCAGCATTGTGATCTCCACTACTCTTCTACTTGTTTCTCTCTCTCTTTTCATCGACACTACTCAAGCCTCTACCTTCATTGTAGGCTATGGTTCTGGCTGGACTTTCAATACACAAAACTGGCCAAATGGCAAAAGATTCAAAGCTGGAGACATACTTGGTAATTGAATCTCTAGCTAGCTCTGCAAATTATCTTGATTTCGATTTCGGTTACGTAATTAACTTGTTTGCATTTTCTTCTTCTTCTTCTTCTTTAGTTTTTAACTACAATCCATTTTTCCATAACGTCGTTGCGGTTGACGCTGATGGCTACAATAGTTGCTCTCGTTCTGCAAGTTCGACTACTTATACGAGTGGAAGAGATGTTATCGAATTGTCCAGAGGCCCCAACTATTTCATTTGTTCGAGGCCTATTCATTGCTATGCTGGTATGAAAATTGCTATTCATGCCTCTTGAGTTCAATGATGTGTATTATTTATTTGAAGAAAATCAGATGCCGCCACGGATTTGATTCGGTGTATTTATGTTTAAATGTATGATTTTTAGTTATATTTGGCGTACATTTTATTATATATTATTATCTAACTCGTACGTGAAAATTATAAGTAGGTAGAAATTAAAGAGGGACATCGAATACCTGATAAGTCGAGCTTTCACATCTTTAGGAGGGACGCGCATTGTTTGAGTCGAAAGAACATATGTTCCGATTCTCAAATCTGCATTAAATTATAATGTATTGTAACGGGCACTCTAAAATAATAACTTTTGAATGTAACATAATTAATTTACTCCAATATCTTAAGTGACTGACACAATTCAAAGGTAATCTTCTCTTAAATAAAATTCAATTGGACCAAATATACTTTTAAACTCAAGTTTCATACGGTTACGATGTTGATGGTGATCATTATAATGACATGTTTTTCATTTGTAACTTTTCCGACTTGCGAGTGATCGCATATCTTATCCCAACAATGGATCCAACTTAATCATGTTAGAATAATTTGTAGAAAATTACCGATAATATTACGAACCTCGAATCTATGCTCTTAAGCACATTATTTATGTTTTATTATATATCATTTTCCTTTTAGGTCCAGGTCCGGTAAAATTATCTTCTTTTTGTATTTCTCAATTAGGGTAGATGAGAGAATAGAGATCGAGAAGTGATAAACCGTCACTGTTTCAACCGGAATATATAGAAGTGGTAATATTAAACAGTGATTCATAGAAAAATAGATACGGTCGTATAGAGTCGGAAGTGCTGTCAAGCTTAACGCTGGTATTGTAACAATGAGTTGGGAAAACTATACCAAAGATTACGGCATTCATTTCGGTTTCTTCTACGGCAATGAGTTGTATAATCTCAACCCAAAAAACAGAGAATGAAGTATAGGATTCTGCCATCAATTGTTTTAAACTGTAATGTGACCGATAAAATGATAATTTTGGAACCTAAAACAATTAATTTACTCCAATATCTTAACGTTGATTGACTGACACTTTTATGTATATATTTTTTTGTTAACAATTGAACTGAATCTGCCTCTAAATTCAAGTTAGTTTGATACATTTAAGATGTTGATGATCATTATATTGGCATGTTTTTCATTCACAACTCTCACTAAGATGTTGATGATCATTATATTGGCATGTTTTTCATTCACAACTCTCACGAGAGTCAAGTCAATCAACGTACAATACATGATTTTCTCCTATATTACATTCAACATAATCATATATTATTGTGATTTCTAGAAAATTATGTAACTGACTTATTCTTCGGTCGCTCGATTAATATCGAGTTGAATCATATTTCATAAAGTTAGTTCAACGATAGTTCAATGTCACACTTATACATAATTTAAAATATGCAAAATCGAACAATTGGATTGTACTAATTATAGTTGATTTGAGTCGGGTTGTTCACGTCTCGAAGACCGAGGGAAAAGATGCCAGTGTTTTTGGTCTAATTATAGGATATATCTTATCTCGTGACATATCATTTTGTAGATGTAGAATTGTTTTAGTTAAGAAGTAGTGAACTATGCTAGAGCTTCTAGACCAATGGATTTAAGTTTTTCTAAAAAAAATATGTACTAAATAATTTTATTTTGCAACAAATAATGTAGAATCAAATTTGACAAATTGGGTCTATAATTGCAAGACCATCAATTATATATATTTTTATGATTTTATCTGAATCTTCAAGTTCACCATTGTCAAATATCAATGTCCACTAAAAATAACCTAAAAATTTTCCAATCAATTTCCAGTGAGCTAATATGGAACCCACGTCTCCATCTTCTTCGCAAATCGAAAAAAAAAAAAAAAAACATAGAGAAACCCAATTTTGTTCTCTATCTTTCTCAGGCAGTTGCTTTTTCCGATCAAGCATCTGTCTTGTTTTTACCAAATCTGTTGTTTTCATGGGTCGTTTCTGGGTTTTCGGGTTCGTTCCATTTGTTGTTGTTAATGATATTTAGTAAACAAAATCATCATGGGTTTCTCTGAAACCTCGTACCTCTCATTCCACATTCGTGTGTGTATATATAATTTGTGACATTCAACTTGTACATTACAGTTTTGTTTGTTGTTTTATTTTTTTGAAAAATATGAGCTGCTTTTCATGTTTTTCATTGAATGAGAAGAGAGCAGCTAGAAGATCAGACAAGAACAACAACAACAGGAGGGTGGATCAGTTGCCTGGACATGCCTCTGTACCTCACAAAGAATCAACACGACCTGGTGAGCCCAATGTGCGAAATGTTTGTTGTGCACACAAGGTGTTTGATTATATGTCTGTGAAATGTGATGGCTTGTTTTGGTTTGCTATTGCTTAGGAGAATTTTCGGTAATGTTAGAGATGATGAAATTAAGAATTTGGCTATCCGGGCAAGAGTTTGGGTCACCTCAATGTTTGTTGTTCACATGCGATGTTTGTTTATATGCTTATGTGAAATGTGATTGCCAGTCATGTTTTATTTGTTTTGGTTAGTAATTCTTTAGTGAATTTGTGGTGACGTAATGATATAGATTGGAGATAGGGCTATCCAAGAAAGAGTTAGGGTCGCCTCAATGTTCTTAGCACACACAAGGTGTTTGTGTTTGTGTGAAATGTGATTTCTAGCCTGAATTTTGTATTGGTTCATACGTTTAGGTGGATTGTGGTGACGTTAGGAATGATGAAGATTAGAAACAATTCCATCCAAGTAAGAGTTAGGGGTCGCCTTATTGACAATGGGAAGTCGTTTAAGGTGTTTTAGGCGGGTAGGTAGATTAGTGATCCCATGAGAGCAAATGAGAAAATTCAAAGAGTTTTGTTAAAAGATTCAGGTAGCCAACCCAATATTGTTTAAGCAAATGACTTGGTCTTGTAATAAACTAGGGGCAATATTGTTCAACCTTGAATATGAGAGAATTCAATATTACTTTAAGGATGTGACAGTGTTTGGTCAAGGTGTCTTTGACACGCATGGAGATAAGTGATCCCGTGAGAATTCAATTAGGAGAAACCGAAAAGCTAGGGATAGAGGCAGGGCCCTTAAAGTAGTGGAAAAAAATGCGTGGTAACTCTTGAATGTGTTGTAGTTGATTTATGGAGAGTTTTATTTTCCTTCTTCTTTCTATCTTGACGTTTATTTTTCATTGTGTATTTTGAACAGAAAATCCGAAAACTAAGAACCCAGCTCATAATGACACAACCAACAGAGGACGTAAAAGCAATAACACCAACGATGAAAATATTGCAGCTCAAACTTTCATTTTCCGTGAATTGGCCACAGCAACAAAGAATTTCCGAAAGGATTGCTTGATTGGTGAAGGTGGATTTGGAAGGGTTTACAAGGGGAAGCTTGACAGAAGTGGCCAGGTAATTGATTTCTTAGGTCGAGTCTGTTTCATTTAAGTGTTCATGGGTGACGAGTTGGCTTCTTTCTACAAACTAAGTCAAGTTTTGGTATAGTAGTGCATATAGCGATTTGAATCATAGGGTCGGATAATTCTTCATCTCAGGTTGTAGCTGTGAAGCAACTCGATCAGAATGGAATGCAAGGACATAAAGAGTTCCTTGTCGAGGTCTTGATGCTCAGCCTCCTGCATGATCAGCATCTCGTGAATCTAATTGGTTACTGCGCTGATGGAGAACAAAGACTTCTGGTCTATGAGTACATGCCATTCGGGTCTTTGGAAGGCCATCTTCTAGGTAAAATTCTCGGTATTTATTTTTGGTATTAGCATATGTACTATCAATTAGATAACATATTTGCAAAAGTACAATAAGTAAGCATAAATAAGTGTCCTAATCGGGACTTCACAACAGGGGATCCTCGTGCAATGGGCCGACATTTTCCTAACATGTATTATTGCACTTCGTCTTTTAGTACTTTTCCCTTAAATTCAGTCTGTTCAGTCTGGTCTTCAGTCCTAAAAATCTAGATTTTTTGGTCTGTTCTGGTCCTGGACCAATGCGCACCTCTAGGCCCTTGGGTGAGAAAAGGCAGAGCTTTTAGTAGAATAATTACTAGGCTGGTTGTTTATATAGACACTCGACTATAAAGTTGAAAACTCTAGTCTTGACTGAACCTTACTTTGCACCTTTTTTTCAGATCGTCAGCCTGGCCAGAAGCCGCTAGATTGGAATACAAGAATGAAAATAGCTTTAGGGGCTGCGAGAGGTCTAGAATATCTGCACGACAAGGCCAATCCCCCAGTCATCTATCGGGATTTGAAATCCTCCAATATCTTGCTGGACAGCGACTTCAATGCAAAACTCTCCGATTTTGGGCTAGCTAAGCTTGGACCTGTTGGGGACAAAACACACGTGTCTTCAAGGATAATGGGAACTTATGGTTATTGTGCTCCAGAGTACCAAAGAACAGGCCATTTAACTGTGAAGTCGGATGTGTACAGTTACGGAGTTGTTTTGTTGGAAATAATCACTGGCCGAAGAGCTGTTGACACCACAAAAACGGGAAAGAAGCAATATCTTGTTAATTGGGTAAATTCCCCACCTCCATCTCTCGTATTTTTCTCTTTGTTATTTGTGTGAACAATGAAACTCTGTCCGTGCTCTTATAACGCTGTCAGTCTGATATAGGAGGATCGTGCTTTAGAGAAATCACGGGTTCTATGTTTTGACATTTCGGGAAAAGATAGAAACAGCAACGAAATAGAAAGCTAGAAAGGATCATTGTGTAAAGTAATGTTGGTGATAGGATCTTACGGCCCATCTGACACGAAAACACACTTGGCCTAAACGTAAGTTATGCTGATTTTTTTCCATCCTTGCACTTTCCAGGCACAACCTATATTCAAGGACCCCAACAGGATCGCAGAATTGGCTGATCCACTTCTGCAAGGAACCTTCCCAACCCGAGGTCTGCACCAAGCAGTTGCAGTAGCAACAATGTGTCTTAACGACGCGCCAGCTTCTCGCCCCTCGATCAGCGACGTTGTCAGCGCTCTTAGCTTCCTCGGAGGCTCTGCAGAAAAGGGCAACGCCAAAGATCCAACACTGCCCGATGATTATGCAATGGCACGGGGAGGCGATGGAATCAATGCAAGCGAACGAGAAGTAGCTGAAGCAGCCGGACGGGGATCCACTTCACGAAGGCCAGTTGCTCAGCAAGAAAATGCTCCGAAAATGATAACTATGTAATAGTCCTGGCAATTCAGATTTCAAGTCGGGTTTTGATCAGAACGGCATGACCAGACCTACATTTTCAGGCTGGTTTTGTTGTATGTGAACTTGGGTGAACCTGTAAGAGTTTACCAGTTGAAACTCGAATTGCCAGCTCTATGTTTCTTCTGTATTGTTGTGGCGGATTCAATGTAATATATATGTATTTTATTTTTATGTTATATAGAACAAATTGGTTATATAAGTTGTATATAGTTTGAAGATTATGATGTTGAATTGTGATTGAATCAATAGAGATATGTGCAAATTAATGTAAATTTGACCAATTTTAAACTACTTTTGAGTAAATGGATAATTTTACATATATTAACCTACTGTTAATTTTCTTTTTCTACTTCTTGAGCTTTTTAAAAATGAAAATATTAAGTTGTGAACTTATTTTTCTAATGTTTTCCCCGAATATGATAGGTACCTGACCCTAATCAAATTCAAAGATGATCGAGACGGGTTCATGCATGAAATCCGACCATAATCCGAAAACTCTACAGGGTCGGGTTCAACAACCCGACTGTAAATTTGCAAGTTTTAATAGATAGCGGAAAACATAATGAACCAATTTCCATAATTAAGAAAAATTACGAGCCAAGCCCAAAACTTTACGGGCCGGGCCAAGCTGGCCCATGACAATCAGATTCTGGTAGCTAACGAATCATCAACACCTGCAAGACTGCCACTATGAACAATCGACAAAATAAATTTACCGCCGATTTTCTCGTCCCTCCAACGTAATTGGCTGAATCCGAAGCAACAACAAAAACCCATCCACGGATCTCTGAATCTTTCCCGATTCTTCGGCCAGGTACAAGGACACGTTCTCGTCGTCTTCTTCAAGCTCTGTTTTGTTCATCAATTCAATTTTCATGGAGTATTATGTTTAGCTTCTGGTTTTGATTCTTTGCAGACATTGTAATGTAGCTTGGGTCTTCATAGATTAATGGGTTATTGTCCATTTTGGCTGATTTAGTGTCTGGTCTTCAATTTGCAATTGGGCAAATGTTTTTTCTTTTGGATAGAACAAACTAAACAGTGTTATAAAGGGGAAGACTTGGGGCAATTTTGATTCTGGGTTGGGTTTGAAATATGTGAATAGTAAATTTTGGAGATGGATATGTCCATTTTGGTTGATTTAGTGTCTGGGTCTCCATTAATGTCCTGGGAATTTGTTTCCTTATTTGGGTTTCACTGTACTCAATTTTGCTATGATTTTATGTTGATTTTGGTCTATTTAATTGGGTTAAAATAATTGCCTAAGAAGATATTTTACTATATGTGTGTTATAAAGGGGAAGATTTTGCAAGTTGTTGAGCTTCTTTTTGTTGCAATTTTGATTATGGGTTGGGTTTGAAAGATATGAATAAAAGCTTGGAGATGGACTATTATCCAATTTGGTTGATTCAGTGCCTGGGTCACTGTACTCAATTTTGCTATGTTTTGTATTTTGATTTTGCTCTATATAATGGCATGATAATTGGGATGATGTAACTTTTAAAGGGGGAGATTTTATAGAGTGTTGAGCTTCTTGTTTGGAAGTTATGGGGCAATTTTTTATATTCTGGGTTGGGTTTGAAATATATGAATGGTAAAGTTTGGAGATGGATTATTATCCAGTTTAGCTTATTTAGTGTCTGGGTCTTCGTTACTGTCCCGAGAGTTTGTTCAATTTTGCTATGTTTTGTTTTGATTTTAGGTTTATTTTTATCATTTTGGGTTTCACTGTACTCAATTTGCTATATTTTGTATTTGTTTTAGGTTGATATTTGTTATTATGGGTTTCACTGTACTCAATTTTGCTACGTCTTGTATTGATTTTAGGTTGATTTTGGTGTATAAAATGGAATGAGAATTTGGCCTTTTTTTTTTTTTTTTGCCTTGGAAGATCTTTTACTATATGGGTATTTTGAAGGGGAAGAATTTATATGTTGTTGAGCTTCTTCTTTGGAAGATATGGGGCAGTTTTGATACTGGGTTGGGTTTGAAAGATATGAATAGTAAAGGTTGGAGATGGATTATTGTCCAGTTTGGCTGATTTAGTGTCTGGGTCTTCGTCAATGCCCTGAGAATTTGTTTTATATGGGTTTTATTGTACTCAAATTTTCTATGGTTTATGTTGATTTTAGGTTGATCTTGGTCTGGATCATGGCATGAGAATCGGGCTCATTTCTTTCCTTGGGAGAGAATCAACTATATGGGTGCTGTAATGGGGAAGATTTCATAGGTTGTTGAGATTCTTCCTTGGAAGATTTGGGGCAATTTTAATTCCTGGTTGGATTTGAAAGATATGAATAGTAAAGTTTGGAGGTGGGTTGTAGGTTTGATATATATAGTTACCGTTGCAATAATCTGGATAGCTGCTAGTTTTGTGGTTCAATCTGTTGTGGATGCTGGTGTTTCGCCGTTTCTTATCACGTATATTTGCAATTCTTTGTTTGTGGTTTACTTACCCTTAGTTGAAATTGGGCGATATTTGGAGGATACGTTTGGGAGTATATGGTTTTGGAGGTTTAAGAAGAGCAACACTTCACAGGAATTGGGAGACTCGGCGCATGTTGTTCTTCTTGGAGAAAGTGGTCTGAGCTCAAACCCCGCATATGTGGAGGAAGAAGGAGAAATTAGTAATCACGGGAAAGGTATTGAATCAGAGCCACAATCTACAATAAATGAGCTTGTAAAGACTTTGTCTGAGCATGTCAATGTAGATGCTAATAAACAGTTGGATGCAAAAGGCCGATGGACACGCATTAGGGTGGCAAAAGTTAGCCTGTTGATATGCCCATTTTGGTTCTTGGCTCAACTTACTTTTAATCTGTCGTTGAAGTACACTTCGGTTACCGTAAGCCATTTTAAACTCTCTAACTTATAGTTTTTGCATGTGTTTTGTTATTTATATCTAACCATAGATGAAGTACCAATACTCTCCTTTAGTATAATGTTGGGGACTGACATGAATTGGTAATTAATTAACAAGAAAAGGAGAATCTGACACACTCCGATGCCTTTTTTTAAATATATATATTTTTAATTATAATAATAATAATTTGTCGTATTGTATCGTGTCGTATGTTTGTTGAAATGGTGATTCGAGTCATGAGTTGTGTCGTGTGTAAGTTATGATGCAACATAGCTAATCAAGTTCCTTTTCCATCTTGAGTACAGTCGAATACAATCTTAAGCAGTGTGTCCAGCCTTTTCACCTTTCTGGTAGCATTAGCGTTCTTGGGCGAGAAATTCACATGGGTGAAGCTTATCAGTGTCATCCTTTGCATGGCTGGGACAGTAATCGTCAGCTTGGCCGACTCAGAAACCAGTTTATCTGCAATTGCTTCAAAACCTCTTATTGGGGATATTCTTGCACTTGTCTCGGCAGCGCTCTATGCTGTGTATATTACCCTTATTCGCAAGAAATTACCTGATGATGACGGGAAAAGCGGTCATGTCAGTATGGCTCAGTTCCTTGGATTTCTTGGACTTTTCAACCTCATCATTTTCTTTCCCGTTGCGCTTATACTGAATTTCACCAAGCTGGAGCCTTTTAGTACCCTTACCTGGAGGCAGACGGGATTAATTGTTGGCAAAGGTCGGTCTCGGTATTTAAGTTTTATCTGGGTTCATGATATTTATTTATTTCTTCTATTGATGCCTAGTTGTCATCTTTATGTGTTCAGTTATATAAGCTATGTAGCTAGCTGATTCTTTTTTCCATTAGGCATATTTTGTCTAAACTGCATTGTGTGTGCAAATCACAAACACAAACATAGAGCTGACAATTTGGATTTTGGGTCGGGTATGAGTAGAAAAGACATAACCCTGCCCTCAAGAGTTGCAGGTTGGGTCAGAATGTGAGTCTTACACAGAAAATGTGTGGGCTGCTCAACCTGATCCGCATTTGTTTCCCTGTAAAATCTGACCTGGCCCTACCCAAATAAAGAAAGCAATCAAACATCCTAAATACAGACCTTTGCCATTATTCTGTAATTAACAATCGAGGACAATAAGTGTGAGGTATTTAAGAGATTTGGCACTTTCTTAATGTTCTTAAGAGTGAGTTTGAATTTTCTTGTGGTAGACCAAAATTTTGAGTGTTGTGTCAAGGCGAGAATAGTTCTTAAGGCCTTTTAAGGAAAAATAGTATATAGAGAGAAGCATGGATTGAGCTAAGGGATTATGGGGCGTTTTATCGAAATATTTAAAAATATCTGCTTTGGAAGACTATACTAGTTAGAACATGTGGACATATATCGAGGTGAGCATGGTGTAATGGTGATCCTAAGGTCACGTGTTCAAGTTAGGAAAACAATCTCTAAGACCCGTGCTATAGTAGAGGGAAGATTGTATACATAAATAACGCTCCCCAGTCCCCATAATAGCCATAGCCCCGTACATTGGGCCTCCTTATATGTACATATATACATGCCCAAAGAGAGACTAGGGAGTCTCAACTAGCTTATTAATTGCTGAGATTCAACACAAAGGTATTGGATCCGGGCAGTCTCTCCGCTCCCACAAATTTACTATGGCGGGTATAAGACATCCGCTCATCTGATTGACTGAATATCAATCTCCTACTTGGTTGTGATTCTTTTCTTTCTATACATACTTATATATGTACTTAAATTCTCCTTGTAATATGAATGGGGCATATCTTTTATAAAGTTCGTCTCTTCTTTCGATTTATGCCCTAATCAATTTTACATCATTTTTGGGTTTGTAGGATACGGGAAAATAACATTTACTTCGTTGTCTATACACAGGTTTGATAGATAACGTGCTGAGCGATTATCTATGGGCGAAGGCTGTTCTTCTAACAACCACGACAGTAGCAACAGCTGGTCTCACAATCCAAGTCCCTCTGGCAGCTATAGTTGACGCCATAACCGGCAGCGCCCCTCATCTTCTCGATTACATTGGGGGTGTGGCTATCATGATTGGATTCGTTGGCATCAACGTTCCCTCCGATGCATTTGGCAAACGAAAAGAACAAGATCCTGAATCGGAAAATGAGATCGCTACTTCTACTGATCAAGAATGAGATTGCTAGTTGATTGCAATTGCTACAATTGGATGACCACTATGGAATTTATGTTTCAAGACAATTTTAGAAGTGCACAATATTATTTTATTTGGCATAATCTATGTAAATGCAAAAAACTTGTTTTCTGGTTCTTTGATGTTATTCAGGTTCCTTGACAGTCTTGGAAGTGTACAATATCATGTCATCATATTACAGAAACAATTTAGTTTTCTAATTCTTTTGAAGGAAATAAGTAAAAAGTTTTTTTTTTCTCTTTTAATTTAAATTCGATCTTATTTGAAATCGTCATGTCAGCAAATCAATGAGCTCACGAATCGAGCCAGTGAAACAAGGCACGAAGTCCTGACCATGCTCGAGAGAGAGAGAGACAGGTGAAATGAGAAAGAGCTCTGATATATTATGCACGTTGGACTAGAGCGGGCATAAGAGTACCCGACCAACCATATAGGGTCAGATTAGGGTTCATCAACCCGACCTTACCCGACCCGATATGTTGCCACATCTACGATGGACCACAACAATAAACAGTTTCTACAACGAACCAAAAGAGAATTGTACGTCACATGTAAATAATACTACATAATTTTTTTCATATAACTAGTGAAAGTGGCAACATAATGGCTTACGAGCAGAGAGCAAGAATAGAAAATGAAAAGAGTTGGGCACTGTCCAGTTGCATATTCGGACATGACAGCCAGTACTCGAAATCAATAAGAAAAAACAATCCCGTCACAGAAGAGAGAAAAGAAACACAAATTCATATTTTTTATCTATGCGGCACTGCCAACATTCATGTGCCCATATCTTTGCATTACCCTTCTGGTTGCAAGAGCTGCAGCTTCACTTGCACGTAAAGTCCCGGTCGCCATGATCGCGGCGAATTCGCTGCTGATCTCCTCTTGCACCTTGTTCCGCATGTTCCCGAGAGGATCTCCGGCTACCCCATTGGGGGCGGATGCTTCTGAAGGTTTTGCAGCTGATGGAACAGGCTCCTTGGAAGAAGCCTTTGGCTTTTCAGAACTCGGAGATTGTGGTTTTGATTTTGTTTTATTATCAGCTTCTGTGGCCTTGATGGGTGCAGGCGACTGAGAGGGTTGAGCCATGGTGGGAGGCTTAAACTGTGGAACTAGTGGGATGGCATTTGATCGCAATGTCGTCTCGAGATTCTGTATCATTGGCACTGCAGCGAGAAAATACAGTTCAATGAGATGGTGTAAGAAACGACATGCAATTGCACCAATAGAAATGTTTGATAACCGCTAGGAGTTGCTTCTATATCCAACAAGACTTGCAAGCGAGTATATGATAATTATAGTAAACGGCTTGTACAAATCTATATAACCAATCAATACCAAAGTCTACTGGACATGCTAAACAGTTGTATATCTTATATCCACAGTTATTAGAATCATAAAGCAATGAAAACCGGACGAAAAAACGCCAGGATAATGAGTTTAATCAATTGGAGAAGAAAGAAAACTTACTTATTAGTGGACCCATTGGGCTGCTCATGACCTCATTAGGGAGGTTCAAGATATAGTCAGGAATTGTTGCGCCCACCAAAAACTGGGCAACCTCATTGCTGAAATTGTTACAATTATGAGAAAGCAAGCTATATGTCTCAGCTGTATAACGGGGGCTGATTTCCTGCAAATAGTTTTCAAACACATCCTTTGGTATATGGGTAACACCAAGTTCTACAACACGAAGTGGAGCTCCATATTGAGTTGTGCCAGCGGGTATATTTTGGATGCCTCCCCCAAAAAAATATTCAGTGCCATAAACGACAACTCCTGTATGCCTGTCACCATAATACAAAGGAAACTTTATAAACAAACCACCACAAAAAAGAACCATGCGCTCCTAATCTCCTATAAGCAGTTAAACAATACCATGGGTCCGGAATTTTTTTTGGATCCCCGTGATGAAGCACATTTAATCAACTAGTATGAATACTATGTGAATTAACATACTATAAATATAAGACAAAATATTTTACGGGAATCCCAACATTATGACATTGATGAACCACATCACAATTTCAAATGACAGACTATATGCTGCATAACATGCCATGAGGGGCAATTTTGTTCACTTATGTTATGGGTGCAATTCCAGAGCCAGAGTTTTAAAGCAGTTCACCCATGAACCTCCATATTGAGAATAGAGAACAAGAGCTCTTCTTTCTTCTAAATCAACAATTGAAAGTAGGAAAAAGGAAAGCAAGAAATACTTTTTCAATTTTGCACTACAATTCGCTCCTTTATAAAAACACGCCTTCTTTCTCTCGTTAAACTTAGAGGTGAAAAACCAATTCCTATTAATACCTTCGGTTTTGTGAAACTCTTACCAACTCTGACACACATCTTTTTTCTGAAACCCAGACTGGGGCTTAAACTAAAAGTTCGCAAAGAACCACACATTTAGTTACTAGCACATAGTTTCCTTCTTCAAATTTGAACCACTTACCATATTCCCTCTATAGCTTTCCCCAAGAATGAAGTGGAGATCTGCCGAGCTAGCCCTTGGCTTAGGTCATACACATGCAAGGTAACTCTGTAACCCTCCTGCAACCAATCTTATTTGTTAGTGCATCACTTCAAGAACATTATAAATACAGGAAGAAGTCCACGCTATAGAAGATCCCCATACCTCAGCCATCTCCCACTGCCTAATTCGAAATGATTTTCAAACTTGGTCGAAGTGCAATCAATGGCCTTGTAGAACTGATCTAGAAGACCTGTCCAAATCATGATTAGATAATTCTTCTGTCTTCTAACAACAAAAGCGAAAGATTTCAAACTTAATCAAAGTGCAATGTCCTTGTATCACTGATCAAGATGACTTGTCCAGATCATAATTACATCATTCTTCTTACAATATACGAAAAGGAATATTAATTTATGCTACAATCATTCACAGCGGAGATGATAAATGTGCTAGGGACAGCAAATTTCAGCACAATTTGCCAAAACAATAACAGCAACCACAATAATAATACAAAATATAGTGATCAAACACAGACAATCATGGAACTTTCAGAAGATTCAGCTGATCAATTTCAAAATGCCTAATTTCACACATAATCAATAACAACACCACGAGGAACAAATCAATAAATAAAAAAATCCGAACCTTTCTGCATTACCAGACTCGAAAAAACAGACACATGAACCGAAACAAACAAACAAAAAATCACACAAACATCTACAATCACATGCGATCCACAGATCCAAACTCAAATATCATACGCACACATAATTTTCCAGATATAAATATTCAAAATTAACGAAATATAATTGAGAGCGCAACGGAGCTACAACATATTCAGAATACACACAGAAAAAGAATCTCGCAATCGATCGGAACAAAGATGAAATCGAAACGAACCGAAATCTGGCAACAGATCGCGAGGAGAAGGATGAGAAATGGAGCGTACCAGAGAAGGAGAGCGACGAGGTGAAGCGTTGCCTTCGGAAGCGAGCGAGCGAGCCAGAACCTGTCGGAGAAGAAACTCGTGCCAATCGTTGAACGCCGCTTTTTATAGGGTGGACGAGATTTGCGACGACGACCCGCGAGTCACGGAGAGTTGGGACTCTCTGCGGGCTTCTAGAATCTACTGTCCCCTACAAATTTGACACGTGTACTCACCCTGTTAAAAAAAATTATTTTTTGTTTTTATGTTTGGGTTTGGGGAGCTGCAGCTGTTAAAGCAGCAAAATTGACCGCGTTTAATTAAAAATAAATATTGTACCTAAAAAATACACGTGTAAAATCTGCCAATAGTCTTCTTTAAAACTAGAGTCAATAATTAGGACACAATATGAGCACCCGAAATCCAATCAATTTTGGGCTATATAATATGGACCTGAATAGTGTTTATATCAGATTTCGTTTATATTGTTTTTTATGAAATTTCAAGGGTGGAGTTTGACAATGACGGAGTCAGATGCGTAGCATGTGATACAGGTCTTGCAGACTAAATGAGAGAAAAAATTCGGTGTCTTGAGTATGATAGTCAAACACATTATATTGAACAGTTTGTGAACCGGATGGTCCATAATACCTAAGTTGTCCGTCTTCATGTCGGGCTTGGAGGGCGGTCTAAATGTTCTCATATACATATCTAAGTTGTAAGCTTCGGATTTATACAGTTGAGTAAGGGATTGTATCTCAAAATTCCTACAAACTCGCACATTTTTTATATAAAAGCTCAAATTCAACCCACTTTGCAACTCAAAACCCGTATAAACCCGCACTTATTTGGAATCGGGTGGATTTGGACCTTTCCAACCCGAGCAAGAGAAAAAAAAAAAGTCCAAAACCCAAATTGTCAATCTCTTCTTGGAACTACACTCACTTCCATGAACGAAGAGAGCCGCGAGGCCTTCGTCGTCTCCACCATATCTCTCCGAAGGTTTTCTCTCGAACATATCAATGGAACTTACCAGATGCTACCGCGAACTCTTCACAGCAAAAGATCAGCGACTCCTTGACCTGTTGCGGTTGTTTGTGAGTTCTCTCTCAGTCATTCAATCGAGAGCTAAATTCAATTTTGCTGTGTTTGCTGTTTCCGCTTCAGTTTGAAAGCTGAGTGTCTCAGTAGCATTGTTTGTTTCGTGGCTGGAATTGCGTAGTTATGGATTCACTGCAATTTGATTGTCAGCTCGAATTTTTTTATAATTTTATTCTCGGAATTAATGTGATTTTTGTGTGTGATGATAATCGCTTGGCGTCGACTTTGAATTTCTCTTGTGTATTGAAAATTCGAGAATGCTTGTAGTTGTATGTGGATTGCAGAAACTTGCATCAGTTGCATGTTTATAAATTTAACATTCATAGCCTGGATCATGTTTGGTGAAAGTCAGCATGGAGATTTGTGTGGCAACAAATGTTTACTGCTTAATATGATTTTTCTGAAGAATTTGGAGTTGTGGTTGCTGAAATTGTGTGCTGTTTTGGATGAGAGAACGATTGAGATCAAAAGATTGACAATGTGGAAGTATAGCTCCGACTTTGAAGATACTAAAAACCAAGGATTTAGTTATTTAATCATCGTAGTATATATTATTTGATGTCTACAGACAGATCCACTAATGGGGCAAGGATACAAATGCAAAGACTGTGGACAGGTAGTTGGTTTATTCTTGTGTGGAAAATGTTTTAATCTTGCTTCAATCAAGTTTAGGCGCACGTGTTGAAATGTGTTTCATAATTTAATGGTGAGGTAGGTAGGCAGTCATTTTCACTATGGTTCTTAAAATGCCTTAGAAAGATCAGAATGGTTGAGGCCAATAAATAGAGCATGGTCCGCAACTTCAGAAAATTCATATAGCTGAGCAATATACGACGCGCTAGTGAGATTATTGTCTGGTTCTTTGGAAAATCCTGAAAATGGTTTAGTTTCTGATTCTTATGGAAAATCCAGGGATGCGGCTAGTGATTGTGAATGAATGCTCCTTTTAGAGTATTTCAAATCACTCAATCCTTAAGCACCTGGTTGTGACTCTATGTGATAGCTTGTTCTCTTTTCAAGCAGACATTTGTGGTGTGTCATGCTTATCAATATTCCTCCTCCTAGGGTTAGTGGGTTACATGCTAGTCTACATAGCTTAATTCTGAGTATCTTGTACGTTAATCACCAATTTGGAATGTGAATCTGAAATTCATCCGGCAACAGTTTTTTATTGCCATGTCCATGATAAGCTAAAATCCACCAACTTAATACTCTTCTCTTTCTAAATACTTGCAGATCCCACCATGATCTCACCATACCAATAAGGCAAACAATTTGGATCACTATGCATATCGCCGAAGGTCAGTCACAGCAAGGAATGGACTTGCAGCCTCCCATCTTTGAGTTCCTGGTAAAATTCTGACCAAATCTAGTTGAGTGAATTTCATTTGTTTAATAACATGAATCTCGTTTGAAACCCACATTTTGTTAAACCCGTTAATGTATAGTTTGCATCTCATTTTTCTTCATAAACAACACATTAAGTTGGAGGCTTATTCTAGAGTTGCATTACGTTTTCTTAAATCAGTATCAGTCTCCAATACATTAGAGATATATGATGAGGATTTTGGTAATCCGAACTTGGATGTCCTCATAGAGCGACAGGAAATGTTGTTCCTCTAAACTTAAAGTGAACACGCACAAAACAAAACAACCAGCGACTTAGCTTAGCTGAAAAAGTAAACTTCTATTCAGTTTTATTGTTCATGACTACATCATTCATGTACAATGTATGTGCTGTAACAACATTCTGTTGTGGAATATTTCAGATAAATATTCAAGCAACCTCAAATCCTGCCATACTCCAAAACCAGAGAGTAAAGTTGTCGTCAAACTGAGATGTGGGTGTTGGTTTTTAGGTTAATTAAGGTTTATTATTTTTCATATAGATTGTTTCAATTGGGTCTTAGAGAAGTATCAGAAAGATATCAACAATTTTCTTCCACGAAGAGAAATCTGCCATCACCATCATCAACAAAAGATGTTTCAGATTCTGAAGAAGGCGACGACACTACAAGTAATTGGTCAAAACATCTTCCCCGAGAAATTATGGGATTAATTCTGCAAAAATTATCCGTAAACAATTACATTTGCTTGGCTTCAGTCTGCAAGTTGTGGCGGTCTCATGTTTTCATTGCTATTGCTAGTAAAAACTCCCCCCCCAAACCTGAATTTCCTCTCTTGATTTTTTCCACCCACCCTCACTCTTTAAGCGCAAAGCAACATTTCGATTTCTTTAATTTGTCTAATGATGCTATTAGCTGTGGCAGCAGAAGGGTATGTGATTATGTCACGAATAGGCTCCGACAGCATCTGGAGGGCCGAAACTGCGTGGGGTACATAGAAGGCTGGTTGATACTGGCGGATAAGATTTCATGGAGACCCGAGTCGTTTTTTCAGCATGCTGGCTTTGACAACAGTAAGGATTTTTTCTCTTACCTTATTGGAAATGTTAGAAACTATATGTTGAATCCGATGACAGGATCAAGAATCAAGCTTCCCTCGCAATCTACAATCCCGTGTAGTGGAAGCTCTCTGCTCCTCTT
This sequence comes from Pelargonium cotyledonis, assembly GCA_036897625.1. NCBI lineage: Eukaryota > Viridiplantae > Streptophyta > Magnoliopsida > Geraniales > Geraniaceae > Pelargonium > Pelargonium cotyledonis. The sequence goes on from JAYMTA010000907.1 coordinate 20,084, forward strand.
CTTCAACAAAGTTGTCGCCTCCTCAGCTCCAACTTGTCCGGATTGTATTGTTGCTGCACAAACTTTTGATCACAACTTGGTGTTTTGTAGACCCAGTTGTGACCAAAAATGGACAGTCATTGATGAGAGAGAAACCAGTCTTCGATTCAGAGACATGGAATTTGTGAAAAACAACTTGTTGTACGCAATAGTATGGAGGGCTGGTGATTTTATTATGGTTTATGATCTAAACGGTCCAAATTATGAAGCCAAGAAGCTGTTGATTCTTGATCCTCTCCCGGTACCTTCAATAGGAAGTTGGACGAGGGAGGGTGATATTTGGAAGGTCTCGGATTATGCAAACTTGCATTTGCTAAATGACACCGAATCCAACCAACTGTTTATGATTGTGCGAATTGCGTCTGATTTCGCTTGTGACGATAAATGGCGGGATCATTTTCTTTCGTACCACGAAACCCCTCCGCTAACAAAAGGGTTTCGGGTTTATAAGTTGGAACATGTCGATGGGAGCGAGTTGGGGTCAAGTTCGGGTAGATGGTTAGTGGTGGAGTCGTTGGGGGATAGTGTAATGTTTGTGGATGGAAGAAGTTGCAAGTTTGTCTCGTCGGTTACTGTTATGAGAATGGGAACAGGAATGAGAATGTTCGGAGAAAATTGCATATATTTTGCATTCGAGTACCATTCAGGGAAAGGCGTTGCGAGTGACGTTGGGGTGTTTTCTTTAGCCGATGGGAGGATTCAACATCTTGTTCCAACTTTTTCTAGCCGGTTTCTTGTTCTTCCACCCGTTTGGTTCACACCATCTTTTTGGTGAATTTGAAGGTTCTTTTGTTTGGTCACTGGCTCTATTGTTGTCATGTTATCTATCATTATTATGGGCATTATATATATACCTGTTTTTCCTGTATTGAATTCGACTTGATAATATCATACCCGAACGTACAAATTTTGATTTGATATGCACACGTGCAAAATTTCGATGGCTAAACTTTATTTTGTTTCTCTTAACATAATAGCTTACTTATTGATAACTTGTACTTTCTCTTAATCTATTTCTAACTCGACAAAATTTGAACCATGTCCTATGTTTGTATAACTAAAACTAATAATTTGTATCTGTATTCAGATGCGCCTCAAACTCTATCTGCATCATTGCATGACAACTAGTATTTGTATCTATATACGCCTCAAACTTGATCTACATTATTATTACATGTTCGAATGTTGAACCGATTATTCTTTAAGTCGGATCAGGTCACCTCAAACTTGATCTACATTATTGCATGTTCGAGTGTAGGGCCGATTAGTTTTTAAGTCAGACCAGGTCAAACAAATTCATGCATTTCTCACGTGAAACTTGATACAAAATCCTCCCACCCAAAACCCATATTGAAAAAATTATGCCTCGAATGCTAAGCAAATATATTTTATTATTAATATTGTTTTTGGAGTAGTATTTTTTTGGAATTTACCAAATTTTGCAAGAAACAAGATGAGACTTGAGGAACAAGAAAAACAGCCCCCCAAAAAAGTCTGTGCCAAGAGCACGCGCCCTGTGATTGGGCCGCGTGAAACATTTAAAAGGCTTGTCAGTCTCGTCACTCGCTTCTCCTTCCGTGAACTCCAACTCCGACCTAACGCCCAACCGCTACTTGAATGTCATTGGACGGTTCTTCCCACGCGCTCAAAGCGATCGTGTTCTCCTCCGTTCCCGCCTAAAGTGGAAAATGGCGGGAGGACGTCAAAAGGTTATTGTAGGTGATTAATTAAATTTGGAGGGAGTCATGATTGGCTGACCAATCACACAAGGCCACGTGGAAATACTAGTAATAATTTAATTAAAAGTAGTTTAATAAAAATAAATTGAGTTTTTGTGTCAGTTCAATCCTTCGGGCTTTGAGTATAAAACACATTATTTTTGCGGGTACGATAGACTCAACAATTTTATAATTCACTCAACTCGATTTTTATTAAGGTGTTAAATGTAGACTCAAAGTCACTGAATGTAAGTTAAATATTCGGGTACCTGTGACGCGCGAATGCGTTTTGTCATCTATACAAGGAGGTAAGGTAGGTGTCTTGGAATGGAATGAAGCTATATATGCTATGAATCATACATAAGAGCATAGCATTTTCAGGAGATTACCTTAAAAATTGAGTTTATTTTTTGTATTTTTCATGGAAAGAGATTATCTTCAATATATTATAATATATATATGTGCACATTGAAATTCAAATGAATGAAGAGTAGTGTATGTGCAAAATGTTGTCTTGTTGACCCATACTAGCAATGCAACAACATCAACCATACCTTTTCAATCAATAGAATCACCTTTTATTAGTACCCTAAAGATTCACCTACTTGATAGTTACATGCTTTTGCATGTGAGTTTGTTTTTCTTAATTTATTTTCTTTTATCTAAGAATATTTAGTAAAAAAAATGTATAAATATAATCCAATTTGAAAGAGATTTAAGTTTAAACTAGTTAATTCGAACGAGTCCAAATTTATAGTTAATACATTTTCAATAAGAATATAGTATTTAAGAATGTGATTGAATCGAATTGGTTAATTCAACCGGGCCAAAAAAATTAGTCCATATCCACCCATAAACAAGCTTAATTTTCAAGTTTTTATATACCTGTAATGATACAATATAGTTTAGATATAATGAAAATATTTATTCTCACTAATTTGATTTTACAAATAAAACATAAAGGGAAATAAGAGTGGCGCAGTTGGTTAATCCAATTGTATGAGTAAGAGGATATCTCATGATTAATTTCCACTCAACACACATTTTTAGTGGTGGCGGTGGTGTAAGAGACCGCTTTAATGCGATAAAATACCAAAAAATTTTAGGCTAAAATTAAAAAAATAGTGCGATAAAGTGCCAAATACTCTAAACTAGTGTGAAGAGAAATAGTTTCTTTCATAAACATTTCAAAAACTGTCAGCTAGAGACTATAGCTATGATGACTCTATACACTGACTCGGTGATGGAAAGCTAGAGTAGGAGATTGATCCAAATTTGGAGGGCAAAATTGTGATTGGAAAGATTCTT
>JAYMTA010000908.1:0-23131 GCA_036897625.1 Pelargonium cotyledonis
GGCGGGGGGGCGCGGGCTGCGGGGGCGCCGGCGCCGCCGCGAGGGAACTGCGCCTGGTCGCTGTAGTACACCTGCCCCTCATCCCACCCAGACATTTATTCTTCTTCTTCTCTAGAAAACGACCACTTTCTCTCTCTACACCGCCAAAAGAATCGGCTGTTTCTCACTCTAGCGGAACAGCAGCTCCTGGCTGGTTATATGCAATTTTTGGCGGGAAGGATTGGCGGGAAATGATATGTGAGCTGGAACAAGCGCAAGGGTATCGCGTGGAGCGCGTGCGATGTGGATCCAGACCCGACCCTCAGAGTTCGAGCCTTCCTAGTTTCTACCTCCTTACAAGTTAATCATAACCAAACAAACCATTAAAACCGACACGGTCTGGACTGGCGGGGAAAGCAGCCCGGTTAATATATGAACCGTGTCTTAGTCAAACTCAGCAAAAAACCTATTTTTGAAATATATATTTCAATTCAGTATACATACTCTAAAAACGGAATAAAAAATAAAATTTATAATACGTATTAGAGTGTCATCTCATCAATCTATTACTATTGGCACATATTTTTGTCTAATTATAAAACTACCCATGAAGAATAAAAAAATTTGTTACTTTTAATTTTAGGAAAAAAAAATGTTTTACATACGATTTTCATGGAAATGAAAATTTAGATTTTTTTATTTTTTTGGAAATAATTTTTTTTGGGTTTTCAAATGGAAATAATTTTTTTAGCCTTTTTTATTCTATGATTTTGTTAATGGAAATGGAAATAATTTTTTTTATTCTAAGATTCTTTTATGGAGATAAAAAAATTAACTTCTTATTTTTTCGGCAGTTTAATTAAAAAAATTGTGTTAGTTTCTATTTTTAAGTTTTAAATGGAAGTAAATATGGACTATAAAAATAGAAATAAATATTTTTGATTTTTTTACATTCTACGACTTTTTTTATGGAAAGAAAAAAGTAGGTTACGCTTTTTAATGGAAATAAAAATTTAGCCTTTTTATTTCTTGGTAGTTTAATTAAAATAATAAAACAAAATTGTTAATTTTTCAGTTTTTATGGAGATAAAATATTTTATTTTATATTTTTACCCTACGATTTTTTATGGAATTTTTAGCCTTTTTATTTGTTTGGAAACAATGTTAAGTGGATGTAAAAACCCTAATTGGGTTCTATAAATAAGAGAGTTAAATTATAATCATATTCGTTTAACCATCACAACACACGATCATTGGTAAATATTTTTTTGATAAAATATATGTGAATGATTAGTAATTTTTGTACTCATTTTTTTGCGAACAAATTCGTTATTTTGTGTAAAGAGTTATACCAAAGTTTAATATGCGTTCAAGACAATAATTGTATGATTTGAATTTATTTTATTATCGTTAATTTGTAGTTAATTTGTATTAGGACCTGGAAAGCCAGGATTGGAATTGTTAGTTCTGGTGTGGGAAGCGACGTTGAAGTCTGTTTTTGCCTTGTTGGGTCTCCAGTTAGGACCCGGGATGCCTGGATGGGATTTGCATTTACAGATTGTATGGTCGTTTTTTGCTTTTCAATTTCAGTTTGTCTTGTTAGTAGTTGTTTACAAAGAGGAATTGTTAGCCTCTTGGTTAGATCGAATCAGCGATATTAGGACTTGGGTTTACTTAGGTTACTGTATCCTTGTCTGGTTCGGGTTTGGAGATCATTTAACTACGTTTGTATATCGATTTAAGTATCAATAATATAATAGTTTTACCCATAACATGTACTAACATTTTTTTCTCCTTTGTAGAATAACTCTCTATATTCGTTTAATCATCACAGCGCACAATCATCAGTAAATAACTTTTGTTATAAAATATATGTGAATGAATAATAATTTTATGTACTTTTTTTTTTTTTTGCAAACAATATTGTTGTTTTGCCTAAGGAACAATTTCAAGATTTTATAGGTTCAATCAAGACATTAAATGATTCGAGTTATTTTATTATCGTTAATATGTAGTTTTTCTAACATGTGTTAACATTTTGTTTCGTAGTATATAAAAATATATTGGTTGCAACAATCAATATTTTTTCATTTTTTTTAATCTTTTTTTACAGAGTAACTCACGGTTTCGCATAAGAGTAAATCCAAAACTTAATAGGTTTGATCAAGATAACACTGTGTAATTCAAGTTTTTTTTTTAATTATTGTTACTTTTAACGTGTCAATGAATTTATGTTTCTTTTTTCTATGTTTGCCAAATTTAAAAGATGTATTTGGTGTAAAAATCATTTTTTTAATGGAATATACTAGAGTTTGAATTTGCATATTTTTTATTATAAATTATTCAATTAAGTTTTTAATTGAATTTATTATGAATGTTCATTGCATCCCGTGCAACGAACGGGGCATAAACTAGTGTTATAAACAATCATCTATCTATTGTTATTGTTTCTCCAACAATTTTAAAATTCTCATTGATATTTGCATCATATAAACTCATCACCTTGGTCGAAAGATTATTTACACACGCCTTAACCTCCATCAACTAAGCGCGATTGCAAAATATGAGAGCAAATAAAAGTTAAATTGTCGGTACAAAACTAATATACATTGCTTTCTGATAGCCCGATTAACGGGCGGTTTTGAATACATTGCTTTGTACAAAGCGAAAATTAAGCACAGTTACAAGGCCCAAATTTTCAGAAGTATTTTAAACTCGCTTAATAATGTTTTTTGTAGATGGGCAACCAGACGGGCTATGTCTGGGGCTCACAATCTAGCTAGACTAGGTAGGCAGGGAGTTTCGAAAATGTGGGCCTTGTATCTATGCTTAATTTCCGCTTTATATATATTTTTTGGTGGTTATAAAAAAAAAAAAAGAAAGAGAAACGTCCGTTTCATGTGCATTTAGTACTGATAAGTTAGATGTACCATTCCGCATAGATAAATGTATACACTAATAATTATCTACCAGTCCAATTTTGCTTACATATAATTATTCGTACGAAAAATACAAGTAGAACACAACAATCCTCTTCCTACTCCGCACTGCTCACATAAGAGGTTTGGTTGTGAGTTGTGACGGCTAAAAACTTAATTACAGACCAAGAACTATCTAAAAACCCGATTGAAATCTGCAAGGTGATGTGGTTAGTTTCTCGTTGTGGCTACCTCGGATTTGAGATAAAGGTCAAGGTATCCTTCTTTTTTTAAGTACCAAAGTGCTGCCTTAGCGGCTTCCTCTGCAGAAGCTTTCTTTTTGGCTTGAGGCGTCCCGAGGCACTGCAAAAACACGTCTGATGCTGCTTCTATCTCCACAACCACCTTGAAAGTGAATCTGCATGTTTCAACACAGCAAATAAGAAACAAACCAATCAATCACTACAACTTCAGGTGACCTATCAAAGTGGAGCATATGTACTTACAACTTCAAGTGGCCGGGGCCTTCCTCCTTGCAACATTCAAATAAAGGTTGTTTCCAACAGTTAGCGGCACAGATTTCATACAAACATGATCTAGCTGTTCGTATGGTTGTTTCACCTACAAGATTAAACAGTTAAAAAAAATGGCGATGTCTACATACTTGAATACTGTGCAAGTAAAATGTATAATTAATGCAGTACCTTCAGTTTGTGACTTTGTTTCACTGCTTTCATCGTCAATGCTCTCACATGGAGTTGGAGGATGTCTACTAAAAGGTGAGATGCGGATAGGAAGGTTGTTAACTTTTTGTAAACCACGTGGAGTTGGGGAATGTCTACTAGCAGGTGAGACATGGGGTGGATTGTGGTTAAAGTTTTGATTTTCATTCATTCTACACGAGTTTGGGGAATGTCTACTAGAAGGCATGACATGGGTAGAATCGGGGTTATATCGTCTGATTAAGCATTCTTGGACTTCCGAACTTCCATTTCCATTGGCATCAGGAGCAATTATCTCTGTGGGTGTTTCGTCATACCCAATCAGCCGGGCCTCCATCTTGCAGCTCAACTTTAGAACTTCCTCCAAAGACTTGGTAGTCTGATGTATGAAGCCCTGAGCCTGGACATGTACAGCCGAAGAATTTCAAAAAACAGATAAGATAAAAGAGGACCTAGACAAAATATATAAACATACTCGACATATTCTAAGATTGCATGTTTCTAGCTCTAGTAATTACCATCCACCTCCACTACAGGAAGTGATTGGGCAGACTATATTGACAAGAATAACTATCATGATCTCAGATAATGATGATCACTCAGCATGTTATCTAAATAACTAGCATGCAAAGGGGGATTAAATTTCATTTACAACTGCTTATAAAAATAAAAATAAATCATTTAATGTTCTGGGCGGGCAATATGACTTTGGGACTACTTCAGTTAATTTGATAGCAAGTTCATGCCATTTGGGTTCACAAGAATCACATTTCATAACTCAGATTTTCAAGATTATCAAGCATGAAATTTAATAATTTATTATGTAAAAGAGGATTAAATGGCATTTTTTATTGGCCATTGGGCCTACTTACAAGGGGTAAATCTCCCCTTTCATAGAAATGAGGAAAAATCATTCGATGTTTTGAGCAGGCAAGGTGGCATGATTCTTGGTTTACTTGACAGCGAATTCATCTAATTTGGATTCGCAATAATCACTTCCAGAAGTGTTTAATCAAATCACAAAGTTACAGCAATCATAGTAGTTCACAATTTTTACCTTCAAAGTTGCATATAGTTTTTCTGCAGTAGCTCTAATGGCATCTTTTTTGTTCACATTGGTGGCGAAAGCAGTTGTAGTAACACCATTGCCACTTACTTTTCCTTCTACTATAAAAGTTTGACCTTTCTTCAATGTTGGAAATTCCAAACCCCAATTGCGAGATTGGCAAAGTTCTTGCAGTTCCCTTATAGGACTTAGTTGGACATGAGAAAAACTCATGATTGGATCCAAAAAGGATAGCATCATCTTCCAAACAAAATTCAAATTGAACCCCGTGTCAAGAAGAACAGCACCAAGACAAGACTCCACCAAGTCACCAAGAGCCTGAGACAATAAATGAAACAGAAACATTTCAGCGCCTATTTTGTATTTTAAAATGAAATAGAAACATAAATAAAATGTCAGTTCCTCTAGATCTCTCCATAGCCCCTCATCAAAAGGGTTCCTTACCCTGACCTTTCAAAAAAATCATTATTAGGAACGTTACAAGTATTTTGGGGTAAAAATATTATTTTACCCTTCAGTTCATTTAAAAATTTCAAAGAATGCCTCAGACTTCTGGTGGTGACTGTTTTGGACTTCTGGGAGATTTATTTTGCTTTACTCGATGGAACTTTTTATAAAAATGCAATGACATACAGCACAACTGCATTTATGCAATTTTCAGCGCTAGAAACTGCATTTTCCAGGTACATTGCTTAAATATACATTTTCCAGCGAACTGATTTAAAAAAAAAAAAAAAAAAAACATTTTCCACGAATTTTCTTCCTCTTTGATTTCGGAATAGAAGAAAATTCTTGAGAAACACTATAGAAACTTTGGTGCCAATGAATGTTTTAGAGCCAACGAAATAGGAGATCTTAAAAACTTTCATAGCAATACTAAGAAATGGCATTAATACTTCAGATGAAATGCCTACCTTTGGACATTTTGGTTCATGCAGACGGTTTCCTGATGCAGCTCTTTTAATGAAGTCCACATAATTTGTTATAGCATCAGAGAGGCTCTTGGAATCACAGAGAAGAAATTTATGGAAGGATTGATCTACTGCAACATTGGCAAAGGCCATATTATTCACAGACAACGATCTCAAATCTGTCAACTGACCAGGTTTCAACTTCGGATACACGGAATATAGATATGATGTGATTAAATAATCCAAGACTGCATCTCCAAGAAACTCCAGTCTCTGGTCAAATCATCAAGAAATTACATAATGTAGCATGACAACAGAAAAGATGCTAGAAGGGCCATCTAGTCTGTAGGATTGTTAAGTACAGAGGAACATTACAGTCTGATACATGAAGTGTACAGAGTACATACCTGATAACATCCTCCTCCAAGCTTGTTGTATGATGGATGCACAAATGCTTGTAGAAGCAATCCTTTATGGAGAAACTGATATCCTAATATATATTCAAGGGTAGCCATGTCCACACTAGCAGCAAGTGGCATGTACATGGAGCTTGCCAAGCAAGCATGTGTAACTCGGGTAGCTTCGAAGTCCACTCTTATGCCAACCCACCTAAGAAATGCTGTCGCAGCTTTGAAGCCACTGTCAACTAAAAAGGCTCCAACAAGAGCCTCAACCACATCAGCAATAGTTTTCTTATGTAACCAGTGGTGACCTTTACTACATCGGACTTCACCATTTGCATGATCTTCCATTCTACTCTTGGATAGAGAATGAATGGCTTCTTCTGTGTCTTTGTTACATATTACTGGACAAGGTCGACCAAAGGCATAAAAGTTGCAAGGATCAAATGGCTGATCACGTATGTACACCTGAAATATGGGCACAAGTATGATGCATTTGGATACGCAAATATTGAATCACTACATAAATATTGGTATGAAGTTTTTAACTTTTATCAAAGTATTTCATACAGCAGAACTAAACATGAAGCGTTGGTTGAAAGGAACATAGCCGAAATATTTCCCAAGCAGCAGACAATTGCACCAAAGAGAGGGTGACACAAATTTATGTATGAGACTACATTTTTCCCACTAAGCAATGACAAATTCTTATTTGTGAAACTTAATGTCCCTTCCACGACTGCCCTTATCACACACTACTTAACGATTGCACATCTGACTAGTGACAAGTGCCACTATTAACAATGCTGGACAGACAGTGCTCTTTATTATGTCAGTGGCAACTGTTTAGAACTTTTAAATGACATAATTTAGTCCTCTAGGAAAAGCTCCAAGATAGCAGTGTCAAGACTCAACCAGACTTTAAGAATATCAAGTGATGTAACAAAATCATGCCAAAACTATTTTATATATGTAATTAACTACAGATAAATTGAAGCATAGGTGAAGTGCTCCTAACCTACCCTACCTGCAAGTTACGGTTAGTTGCTAACTTGAGTAAATTGGAGTTGTTGACAACATTAGAGCGTTTCCTGGTAAGTCCTCCTTCATCAAGAGTATCATGCAAAAGAAAGAGATGTCGACCAACTGCAAATTTGAGGAAAGCATCTCCAAGTATTTCAAGCCTCTCGAGAGAAAAGCGCTCCTGGCACTTCTCAGTTGTAAGTGCTTCAAGAACCTAGAATAGGAATTCAAAGTTGTCAGAAGAAAACAAAATTCAATAAAATATTGACAATTACAGGAATCACAAACACGAATTCACATACTTATATTAATTACTTGTCCAAGTTAAGATTCAAAATAATATTGTATAAGACATTGACTTACTCTATGGGGGGTAACTTCAGCTCCCTCTAGAAAAGCAGCAGCGAATATGCGTCTCAGTTCAATAGCCACAAGCAAGTTTTCAAGACGATGCATGATCGATGGTAACAAAGACAGCGAACTACCAATATTTTTTGAAAATCCTATTATCTTCAACTGGCAAAGCTCAGGAGGCAAATGAATAAGGTATTCTTCAAGTCCAACTGATTCTGTTTGACATATAAAAGTTCATGAATAATGACAGAGATAAAGAGAGAGAGAAAAGGAAGTCATGACAAAAATTAAGAACATATAAGAAACAAGAAAAAACGCATTCATGTTTTATTTATTAGCTTCCCTTACTTGAGACAAACATAGTAAATAATTACAAAGTTGCTCCACACTAAATCTGCAGACTGCAATGCAACTCATGGAATATCTATGTAGCTTAAGTAGAGTATTGCCCTAACATTTCTCTTCTTTGCCACAGCCTTTGACCTTTACCCAAGGTAACTTACAGAATCCATACTCAACAATGGTTTCTGTATTTTATATGGACTCTCTTTTCTTTTCATTCACAGGGTGAACAAAAGATTAATCTCACAAAGTGCGGGTACAACATTATGCTATGGCAATTAATGCTGCTTAGAGTATCTGGCTTGAAAAAATCCAGGTATGATATTTATCTTTAGGCGCCAGCCCCTTATAGTGCTAGGTTTGCTAGCCAGTTGTAAATAATCCTATATTTTGGGACTGGAACAACCATAATGAAATTGCCAACCAGTGCTGAGGAAACTATTATTTGACAAGGTTTAACATTTAGTTAATGATAAATTTCACAATTAGGCTACACATGGCTAGGGCTTCCACTTCTAAAAAGTCAACCTTGTTAGTAGGGTTTGGCTTCCAACATTATATTTAGTTCACACTTTATATTATCCGATGTGGAACACTTTATTACCCACTTCAACACTCCCCTCACGGACGACCATCACATTTTTCTCTATCGATGGGCTCAACACGTGCACAATCAGAAGCGTTTTTTTAATTTAAAAAATTGGCACTACCCCTCACATCACATGTATGTATTTTTCTTTCACAAGTGGGCCGATACAGGCATGTCCATCTGCAAGCAGGCCAGAGGTCACATAGGGATGCAGCATAGACGGGCCACCTTTGGGCCAAGGCCTGGATCAAAATCAGCTTTGATACAATGTTAAATTTCATAAATGGGCTACATATAATGGTTTGGGCTTTCACTGCTAAAATGTCAACCTTGTTAGTAGGGTTTGACTTCGGCTCATTCACTTTATATTAACTGATGTGGGACACTTTATTAACCACTTCAACAATTAATAAATGCCTATTTTATATTTTATGGATATAGCATCTCTACACATCAAACGATGCAATGGAGGAGAAGAAAAAGGTGAAGGGAAGGTCTTAGTTCGTCCCTACTAACACTTAAATGGATTCTTAACGTTTGTCTAGATGGAACCTCCCTCTGCAAAAAGCAGAGAGGTTGATGGTTGCAGACTCACAGCCAACTTTACACCCCATACCCAAATTCCCATTTCCACAAGACGAATAAGGATACTGCATTGAGTTAGAAAATGAGCAAAGGTAACATAATTGATCATATCTGTATAAGTAGTCACACATTACACAATTGGTTTTCTAATGTTAAAATGATACAACATGGCAAGAAAAAGTGATAATCCAATAATATAAACAGTAATATTTTGAAACGCAAATAAGCATTACTCCATGTAACATAGGTACTGACCACAGAAGCAGAAATAAATTTTAAAAAAAAAAAAAAAAGCCTTACCTGTTTCCACTTGCTTTCGGTTGTGTAGCAGGTTGTGAAATTTACAGAGAGGTTTTGCTTGAAGAAGAGGCTGTTTAGGGTACTTCAAACGAATGTCAAATCTGATTTACAAAATTTAGATTTTTGTAAATAAAAAAAAGAAAGATAATATGAATTAAATGCCAAAACTCAATATCATATATATATTATAGTGTTTAGAATTGATATCTAACCTGTTATTTCAATTCATATAATCCTTTCAAACCCAAGGATAGTGTTTAGAAAGATAAACGCATGCAACAACTCAATATCAATTCTGATACTTACGACTTCCATCCTCAGGTTTGAAAAGATTCAGTCATAAATAAATTTAACCTCTTCAAAACAAGGTTAGAATGTTTAAAGTTTAAAATAGTGGGTAACCAAGGCCAAGAATTCCAGTTACCTACATTTGATTGAAGTGCTCTACATAGCTTGAAGTGCTAGAAGAGTCATGTTGATGGTATGCATCCTTTTCATGATCAACCTTGGTAACAAAGTAGAAACACTTCTTGTGTAGAACATAAACTAAACTATTTTCAACTTCACTAATACTTCTGCAGCCATTAGCAAGTTGCAAATCAGATGTTGAAGGAACTCTCTGATCTATAGATTCTGATGGACTCCTGAAAATTGGAGATGATAAACATCTTCTTACAACCTCCCAATCTACAATGACCTTGTCTTCATTATCTTTCAAAGTGACAGGAAGCAACAGATAAAAGGTCGATGAGCTGGAGTTACAAAAATTCTTCTCTCCCAAAGACACAACCTCTTTTTCGAATTCTGACCGGTCAAGGGTGACCTTGAAAAACATTTCTTGAAAGTTTTCAGCTTGTTTAATCTGCATAGATACATCTAGATCTAGTGAATACCAAGAGCTGGAAAAACATCAACTTCATTTAAAAATACCGTCTTTTACCTTATCTTTGTCAAATTTAAAGAGTCCAGATGGGACAAGCTTCGTCATCACAGATCTACTATGAGCCAGATGAAGATCGATTTCCATTCTCTCAGCCTCTTTTGGGAGTGCTGACTTGAGAAAAAGTGCAAATGCTTTATAGGTCCTATCCATAGGTTTAGGACTAAATTTTATATAGTAAGAGTTGAGGTAAACAGGACTCTCCTTGTAGGTCCATGATTCTTTAAGTGAAGTGGGAACAACCATCTTATGTAGTTCTCCTCGGAAAGCCACATCTGCCAACATACAGAACCAAAGGCGTCTGATGTGATATTATGTTATGAAGAAGAATAAGAAAAAAGAAGAAGTTATGATTGAATTGACGAGGCACAACCTTCAGAGCTAACAGAATCAGGGGTGGCCAGCATTGATCCCTCCACATCTGCACTGTCGTGCACTGGCAATAGATAGTCATTGAGGGCACCCATTTTATGCAACTCTTCAATTGCTTGTACACAAGCATCTTTTTTAGCAGCTTCCATCGAAGACTGTGGTGTACTGACAATTTGATGAACTGGAGCATTTGAAGGTAAACTTAAGTGGCAGACAGTGCCCCCAAGATCATCAAAATATGAGAATTTTGGCTTAGGATCAAAATACCTGCAAAAGCATATCATTCCACCTCAGCACAAAAACACTCAATTGATGCTCTGAGCCTGCAAATGAGTCACCTTATTACAAGGCCTATACAACCACTATACCTCCCAGTGGATCGGAAACCCAAAAACTATTCCCTGATCAAGCTACACAAGCCAACATATGACTATAGCATACCCAGCAACAGATAAAATCCAAAACTAAACTGTTCAGTATCCATGACTAAAAGAATGTGAAGTTTGAGACAACTTGATATACTAGCTGGGTCATCCTTATTGGTATGGGTAAAACTTTAACATGATATCAAAGCTAGTTTGGTTTGGGCTAGTGGCCCGTTTATGTTGCCTCCAAATTAATTCTTGGTCCATGTGGTGGGCCTGTTGTGTTGTCCAGCATGCCCATGAAGGGGAGTGTTGAAGTATCCCACATTGGAAAATGTGAGGTTTGAGACCACTTAATATACTAGTTGGGCCCTCCACCATATAGTTTAAGCTTTTGGGTTGGAGTAAAGTTTAATGAAAACCAATAAAACATAATAACTCTCAAATATTGTCAAACCAACCCAAAAACAACCCCCCTATCGAGCTACGCAAGCCAATATAGAACCAAAGCTTACCCAGAAATAGATTAAAAACAAAGTAATTCTCAAATATTGTCAAACCAACAAACAATTGATGATTATATTAACAGATTCATATTAGAACTTGTAAGTAACCAAACAGCTTTGATGCAAGCCAAAATCCTACATCTTGAGTGGAAGTGGAACAAAAGTATATAGAAAGACTTACTCATCATGTGGGAGTTTTGAACAGTACTGGTGCAGTAATGAGATGCTATACCCAGGACCGATGGAAGCACCCGAAGAATCAACTTTGTAAATTCTTTCCTTGTAGACACTAAATGTCTCATTGTTTGTTCTGACAGTTATTTCCAAATTCATTTTTTCTTCATCTTTCTTCAGATTATCTATCAAAACTAGATCCTTCTGGTTCCCACTGCGATAATAGGAAGAAAAAAATAGTTACTCTGCATCAGGAAAAAGACAAGAAGAAAAACAGTAGAACAAATTTGTGTACAGTATACACTATAGAAAAGCACCTGTCCACTAAGAATGCATATTCAGACTGAGGCATTCGTGCACGTCCTCGAGACTGAATAAAGCTAGCAACAGATTCTGGAAGATCAAACCGTATCACAAGGCAGCATGTCTGAATATCAAGCCCTTCCTCACCCACTTTAGTTGCGACTAAAAGATTCAACTACCAAATAGACAAGCCACAAGTTAATACCTACCCACAATACAAAGAGATGTTGAAACATGAAATGATATAGTATTATTGAGTGATTAAATTCAGTAAGTTTATCTATAGGCTATGCGTATGTTATATGTAACAGAACGAAAGAAAACTAAACTAAGCCTTAAAGGAGACAATTACGAAAGGCATAATATCAGGAACCCCATAAATTATGGGATTCCAATGTATCTCAACAAGAGCCAATAACAATGCTAGTATTCTTTTATCAGTCATCATGAATCACTAAGAAACAACTATGGTAGAATCTGGGGGAATCCTCAGGTGAACTAAGCCTTAAAGTAAGGAGACAATTAGGAAAGACATAATATCAGGAATCTCACAAATTATGGGATTCTAATGTATCTCAACAAGATCCAATTACAATGCTGATATTCTTTAATCAGTCATCATGAATCACTGAGAAGCAACTATGGTAGAATCTTGGGGACTCCTCAGTTATCTAGACGACAAAGTCCAAGAGCGCATTCAAGAGAAGCTCATATTTTGAAAGCCTGGCGCAAGTGAGGCCTTGCATCATAATTTTCAACAAAAACAAAACTCTTCAAATACAACTTACATCGTAATGAAATGTGGGAATTCAAGAGTACTATCCATAATCATGAAAATTTTAAAGCAAGAAAAATTTGTGAATTTCTAATATTTCTCAATAATTCAATTCAAGCTGAAATATGAATTATGAATAGGACTCTTCACACAACTAGAGGCCCTAAAGCAATGTAGAAACTCATACTAACTACAATTGCAATCAATTTTATTAATAACAAATCCGAAAGACTGGTAGAAACAAAGTGACCAAGTTCCTGGATCTAAACAACTCCTAATATGTATTTCCCATATCCAAATATTTGGTCAACGTGTACCGGTAATTGATAAAAGGAAAGAACACTCGTCAAAGCTTTAAAGCATAAACTGAATTGTAATCATGTGTTGTTAACTATGATGTACATTGGAATACCTCTCCAGACCGGAACCTA
Source organism: Pelargonium cotyledonis (assembly GCA_036897625.1). Classification (NCBI taxonomy): domain Eukaryota; kingdom Viridiplantae; phylum Streptophyta; class Magnoliopsida; order Geraniales; family Geraniaceae; genus Pelargonium; species Pelargonium cotyledonis. The sequence continues at coordinate 13,057 of JAYMTA010000908.1, forward strand.
TCAAGAATGCTGTTTGTGTTCTTCCGCGACACACTCTTCAGTCCAGAGTGCACTCCTACTAGAAAATCACACCTCCAACATGATAGTAGCTCAAGTTTTTGCAGTATGCATGACAAGGATCTCGCAATAACAATCCTATTTACAAAAATTATACATTTCATATTTGGTTGTAACCTGAAAAAAGAAAAAGAGATGAGCCATTGGAATAGGATATCTACCATTAATAATGTAGTACAGAAAAGAAGAAGAATTGAGTAGATAGATGAAATCCAAATGAATATAAAAATCATTAACTAGTAGGAAAAAGTCAAGGAAACATGAAGAATGCATGCAATACATAAATGCCGCAAAGCAATTCAAATAAGTTGGTTATGATCAGTGTTTTAAAAGTCGCTAGGGTCCTCTAAAGCCAAAGTCCAAGGCACACGGTGAGAAGCACTTATGAAATTTATGAAAAATATTAAAAACTTAAACATTAAATTTACCAAGCTATTTTATAATATTGATAAGTAATAATTTGCTTTTGCTGATTGTATGACATCATTATTCCTCTATATTTTTTGAAGTATCCAACTTTCATTAAACTACATTGTATCAGTAATCTGACTTGATGTCGCTGCCTTAATGTTTCTATAAATAAAATAAAAAACTAGAATTGTTGCCTTCATATTGCTGGAGACTGGAGTAACACTATTTCATAGAAACATTTTGATTTTTGGAACCCACCAAATGACTTTCCAAATTTCAAAATTCCAATTTTACAAGGGTTATATTCAATGGAATTTTGAATAGACTAATTAAATATATCAACATTCAAAATTTAATATCAGATTTGGTATGAAAACGCAGAGATTGAGTCATAAATTTAGTGAGGCACACCTCAAGTGCGCCTTTGGTACTGTTGTGAAGCGCGCGCCGGATGGAAGTAGCCTAGCATCAGCCATTTTGAGGCTCAACAGGGTGCCTCGCGCCTCATGGGCTTTTTAAAACGCTGGTTATAATTAACAAGATTTTATCTACTCCACTTTTCAGTTATCTAAGTACCCACAATCATACACCATGAAAGGGGTCATTAAAGTATCGCCGGAAAACACCAAGAAAGATGTCAATATGTATCTTCAATCAAAAACCACAGGTTAGAGGCAAATGAAGTTGAAGAGAGAATTTTGGTGGTCAGAAGAGGGTAGAATGATTTACTTTTCAGAAAATATAGGTGGGGCAAAATGATGAATAGGAAAATCGCTTAATCTGCTGTCAGGAATTCAGTATCAGCAGAATAAAGCGAAATGTTAGTCATTTTGCTTTTGATCGGAAGAAGAAAAGTTAACATCAGAAAAGGGAGAGAACAATAGAAAGAAACTCTAACAGTCACATTGTAAAATGTTTACAGAGAAAAAAAATGAACAAACTTATGACTGCACTCAAAAAATGGGAGGGAAATGTTTTTTGAACGCAATGGGAGGGAAATGTTGGTTTGAATTCAGACTTTAGAACATGACCACACGGATGTAAAAATGCAACAATTCTCTCTTTTGCTTCCTTTAACTGTTAAGTTTCTTCGTAATGAGCAAACAAAAGCTTTAGGAGTTAAAATAGTAATTTTAGATGAAGTTTTCAATTCTATTAGTGATTCCTATCATTCTGTACATAAACTTTTGATGCTATTGTTAATAATACTATAGTATATCTTATGTAATGACCTTATCCCTAAAATGGTGGGTTTTTGATGTATTGATTTCTACATATTCTCCTGAATTGCAGTTTTCAATTCAAAGTATTAATATGACAGATGTTTGTTCACAAAAAAGAATGATTCAAGAGATATTTGGTCATTAATGTGACTGTTCGTGCACACATTAGTGAATACATTCAGTTTCATATTGTTGATACAAGCATCTAATCACATGCACCTGAAAAGCCCATCTTTATTACACAGTAACGTGTGATTTTTTTTATTTAACAAATTTCTATAAGAAACACCAACAGACTTAATACCAACCTGAAGGAAGAAAGAATTCCTATAAGGCGTAAAAGCTTTCTTGAGAAAAAAGGCTCCTTTAAGACCTCTACACAAGATAAATCAGATACAATGCCATCTACATAAATAACAAATCAATATAGGATCATTAGTTGAACAAAGAACTATACTTGATTTTCATACGAACTTTTGTTTCAAACATTTAATGGAGCATAAGAAATTAAAGAGTTTGCATATAAAATTTCCAATAAGTCAGATATCCACACACAAATAAGGTCATACAAACACGCTCCTAGCACACTACACTCAGCCATGATCTCGCTATCATGGAATGTGTGAGGGGTGTGCTTAGTAGCTTTGCGTTCTCATCATCTTTCAATTCAGGAGCTTCTGCTCTTATTGTTTGCATCTCCTCTTGGTGTTTGTACTTTTGTTCCTTTCTTGGGAATCTTAAAAAAAGTACCCATTGCTTGTTAAAAAAAAACAATGATACTTCCGTTCAAACAAGCTTTTCAGGAGCCTAAGAAGCTCAAAAAGCAGAATACAGTATTGCCAATAAGTAGCAACATCTATCCATGAACAAAATTAATGTGTTTGTCATGACTGACACTTAACTTTCATTGTATAAGGAATTGACATTGTGGATTTCCAGACAAAATTTAGTGGATGCATCATGACTACACAGAACATGAAAAATTATGGAGAGAGAATAACATTCAAAAAGCATTTTGAATACATAATAATACCTTCGGCACAACTAGAAGCGAAGGCTTCAGCAACCTGAGTTAGATATTTCGCACATAAAGAGTCATCACCAGAATTTCCCTCCACTTCTATTAGTTCATTCCACTCAGAGTGATCACCGTTCAAAAGAATGCGACTTGCCTTTCAAAGGGAAAATATGAAGGTAAGTGAAAGCATGCAAGCAACCCTCCAAAGGAGGACACATAAGAGAGTATTAAAGCACAATGACTGAAAGAATCACGTCTGTCTGTAACCAAAGGAAGCACATTTTCTCTTCCATAAACCTTCTTAAATACTGATTTTGCATAAAACTTCTTAAATAGTGATTTTGAACTGAAAAGGTTTCACATGAATCAATGTATAATAATTAACATAAAAATACACGAAGGAAATTTATCAATTTAGGGAGCTAGATCAAGATAAATTCTATATTCTTAAAATATACATATTTTGTTATTGATCAAATGTTGAGGTCTAATATACTGCTTCCGAAAGCTCTACCCAAGTGAAGATATATCCATAAAAACCAACCAATTGCCAATTTCTTAACCAAATGTAATACTAGGTAAACATTTGTATTAAAAAGACTAAACCAATAGATGGAAATAGTTTCGATAACTCCAGAGTGTGTAAGGAAGGGAGGACCAAAGTCGCCAAGCAATGACAAGAAACGAAAAGAAAACAAATAACAAATACATAAAGTAACCAAAGGAGAATGACATGGATGCTATAAGAGCTGACCTGTATAGTTCCGCAAAGCCCAAGATTTTTCAAACAAAATATCATGTTATCATGCACTCTGCTAAGCATTCTTTTTGCATTTCTAAGACTTTCAAGATCACCTGTCTTCCCGTTAAGTGCTGTTCTACACTGCATTTACAATAAACAAATAGTGCAAACATTTGTTTGAGCAAAAACAAAGCAAAAAATATATATCATAGAACAAACATTACTATAAAATACCTGGCGTTTTATCTCCTCAAGTTTACTGTAATACATCAAATGTGAGCTGGTTATAACAGGGCCATAATCATATATATTCACTACAGGAGATGACACACAAATTCCCAATTCTTCCTTCTTTTCAACAGAGTAAACCTACCAGAACAGAGTAACAGATATTAGGGATTCCCTTACAGAAAATGTTGTATCCAATATGTTATAGTATAAAATTATAATTGGGCCTTCAACTACCATGTTAAGCTTTCAGTTGAGTTGATCCTCTACAAGAAGAAGAATTGTGCATGGACCACGTGCACAGTGATAATGGGTTTGCACGTGAGGGGGCAAATTAGAGTAGTATAAAATTAATACTGGGCTTTCAATTAACACCTTAAGCTTTAGTTGAGTTCATCCTCTACACTATACAAAATATTTGCATGACTATGGAGAAACCTATAACATGCAAAGGGAATTTGGATCCAGATTGACACGCATAAGCTCCAGTATTCAGGTAGGACATGTCACATGGAAACAATTACTCACATGCAATGCTTGAAACAGACAGTGATGAAGTCTATCTTTGTCAGTAAAGTAAGGGACCAAAGGTTGTTTATTTTATAAACAAACTACCCTTAAGGTAAAGCTCCTCTGTGAGATATAAGATGACCATGTGTCTGTTTGACAACCAAATTGCAATACATATGGCATTTTTGTAATTAATATATTCAAGAAATTAAAAAAAATGCATATCTATCAACTAGGTTGATAAAATTTCATAATCCAGGCTATACATCAACTTGGCAATTTTGATAGCCCACCTTCGCATCAAGCAACTTTTCGAGACTGTTAATGCTTTTTGGTAAACTTGATTCATCTGAAGCACCTGAAATAGAAAACATATTACATGTATGGATTAAGTCAAGACAAAAATGAAGTACAAGTTACTAACATCCAATAAATTGTCATAACTATATCATACTGTTGACATAGAATGACATATTATACGGTGAAGCTAGGATTCCTTTCTATAAGCTACATTCAAAATGATGTCATGATTAAAAAAAAAAAATCTCACTCAGTACACTTCTCAATCGAACACTCTAACTGATGTTGCTTGCAAACTTTACAAAAATCAGATATGATATAAACTTTATTGACATGAGCAAGTCATACAAGCTCATTCTTATAGAACTTTTTATTAGAACTTTGTATAGTAAAATTATAGGAAAATCCAGTCAAGTGGGCATGTGCTGCATGTTGAAGGTGCAACTTCTCAATATTGATTTCCTAAATATTTCCTAGCTACAAAACACACACATGTAATTATTCCTGCTTATCAGATACATTATAACACAACTAAATCAATATGAAACGGCCATTACAAGGTCAAAGGTACCATAAGATGTTTTCAGCACCTTAACATGTTACACGTCTGTTCCAGAGATGAAAAAGTTTACTCAGAGTCAGAGTCTAGTCATGATAAGGAATTAAGGATGCATCAGAATGTAAAAATGTTAATATAAGTCAGTGTAAAATTGGCTAATAGCCAAACAGCATAGCACTAATAATTTGGGAAAGAGATCTACTACGGGAAATCCGGTATAAATTTGGTAAGGACCATAGTAGAAATGTTAAGGTAAGTTTTTTTACTTTGAAAGGACAGGGAGACTCATCAATGTATGAATCTCCAGCTTAACTAGGGCTCTAGTCTATTATGAGTGAACATTTTATACCAAAAAATGAAAAGAAAAAATCCCCATAATAACTCCTCGGCAATATATTTAACCTTGTAACCAACCAAAAATACATTTACAATATTTGGCATATTAACAATCTTGTATGTTCCTGTAAGTTTTCCCACATGATTGTATAGAAAGAAACACCTAGCAGAAAGAATAAGAAAGGAAACTAGATAGAGCAAAGTGGCAATAGTTTTCCAATGGTGTTTTTACATCAGTGATGGTGACAATAGAAAGGGAAAAGAGGAGACTAGGGAGCAAGACAGGGTGGTGATCACTCTACTAGTAATATCGCACGGTAAGTGGATGAAATGGACAGCTTTGGTAGTGACCAGATTTGCGTATAACAGTGAATTGATAATCTAGAAAGTTGATCTGTTCTTACAACTCAATAAATCTGAAAAGAAAAGGAAGAGGGGGAAGGAGGGTGGGGGGGTGGTGTAAATGTATCATCGTATTACCTTTTCCTACGACAGGAGATGCAGTCATGCCAAATATACGCGGGAGTTTTCTGACATCAGCATGGTAGAAGACCTACATAATTGTCCGGAAATCAGAATACACGAGGAGCACCTACAATTGTTTTCATTGAATGAACACAAGTTTATAGTCCTTTACTCTCATGATTTCGGCATAAGGATGGTTGCTTTTGATTTGTGCATGATGACATTCGTCAAATATTAGAAGAGCAATTGATTCCATCCTAATGAAGCAGTGGTTTAAGGTACGCAATAGTATTTGAGGAGTCATAACAAGAACCTGCATAGAACACCCAGCACCCAAAAAATGATAAATAATGCATATATAAAGTATAACAGGAAGTTTAGAAAGCTATAACTTGTTATAGGCAAAATTAATTTGTAATCTTTTGCTACTAACAAGAAAATTTGAAGTTGTCATCAAAATGTATTACTAGGACGAATTCAGTTCAATGGAAAATAATAGTGAAAAACTCAATCGTTTACAAGTCATGACCACTTTGAAGTTCTTTTGGCCTTGGATTCCTAACTGTACAGACATCACAATTTTTACGACATTCATGTTTTGTGAACCCTTTGTAAATAGAAATTAGTCCTGCATTTTCTTTCCTTAAGGAGAAGCAGCTCCATTCCCATAAAGTCTTTTTATTTACTTCGCACGGGAGAAGTAATCCATTTCAAGCGTTGATAAAACAATTTCTTGCCTCATGAACTAGTCAAATCAGGTTTCATAGGAAAAAGCAGACACAACCACCAATTTAATACAGTATTGGACCAAAACTTGGAGATCCATAAAGAGTCATAAAAGATGTAAGGTAGAGACAAAGGAAATAAAGTCATTTGGAAAATCTAAAATAGTATCAAATTTTATATTGGGAAATTAAGTACTAAGAAAAAGCAGGAGGGGAACGGGACAGTCATTGCCAACCATAACCTGAACCCAATTAAATACACCCAACCTGAAGTCAATATAGGTTTCATCCTAACTGCAATAACCTCCGTCCATATGGAAAATATTTCTACAGTAGGTTACGAGGTTATGTGCAAACTTCAGTAATTGACCACACTAACAAGCAAGCACAAATAAAATTAAGTCTAAAAAAAATTGTGTTCCTTCGGTATCCCTGGTAAATACTCTCAAAAAAATTATTTATAGCCATATCACAGTGCTTTCATCAACACGTCACTTTGTACCAGCAAAGTCTCATCCTACAGTCCAAAATACATCAATCAATATTCAAAATTGCCTACAGATGGTAGGAGTTTGAAAGCTTTTAAACATCTCCATAAATGTCATTGTCCGGTAGTATGTGAAGGGTGTAAATAAGCAGCATTACAGTATGAATCATAGTGTTATATATAAAATGGTACATAAATGGTTTTCCAATTACATCAGTGATACATATTCCATTATATGTTTTCTTTTTCTTTTTTGAACAGTTTTTAAAAGTGCAGGGAGATAAAATTAAATTTCTGTCTAGAAAAGTTAATATGACGCATATCCTTCAAATTAACCATTCTTATAGCATTAGACATGTGAAACAGCAACTATTTCGAATTTAATGACATCTGTAAAAGTTGTAGTGCTTAGGATACACACACTAGCAAAGTTACCTCATATTCTTCAATCTCCTTTTCCCAATCACTATGAGTCTTCAAACACTTAGAGTTCCCGCAATAGATCCCAACCTTTAAATCAACAGATTCTTCTATAACCCTTGCTTGCTACAAAAAATAAGAAATTAGTTTCAGAATCATGTAAATGAGAGGGCAATATAATTTCTAGCTTGACTAGGAACCCAAATTCAAACTGCTGAATATAGCCTAATAATAAACATCGTAAATCTCTTCAATAAACTTGTAAATGACTAGTACATCATGAACTTTAAGATCTCCAACGTATGACTGTAAGCATTACAGAGTGAGGAACTCTAGACAACATGATAAAACAAAATAAATCAATAAATGAGGCCCAGTGTGGCTCCCACCATTTTGGGGCCTATGGATTGTCATTTAAATAAATGATTAAGTAAATATTCTAATCTCTTACCTCTTCTTTTTCATTGTCTTTTCTATTTTGGCATCACAAAAACTAAAAAATATCTCTCATCTAAGGTGAAAATATTTTATGTACTAGCAATGATCCTAAAGTTAGTTTAACTTCAACATTATATATGGCAGATCTACCATTACAAATGAGCTCTGAAAGTTTCTAAACAAAGGTGGGCTCTAACGACTGGTTGCTGGAGAAGTGTGACAATCACAGATATAACTCTTCCATCAGAACATTTCATAGGACTCTTCGTATTGCAATAATTGTGTAGCACTTTCTATGTAAAATAACATAACTGTTTTGTATTGTAACTGGCACATGACAAAATTTTCAGGTCCATTAAAACAATATTTCAACTGTTGTACCAGAACAGCTGAATAGTGGAATATAAAATCTTGTTTTGCATTTGAAATGGTCAACAGTTCTACTATATTTGGATCTCGGAAAAGTAGGAGAAAAAAATGAACTAGGAATTAGTACCCAATTTGGATGTCCGTTAGTACGATTGAGATAAACATAAATGGAAGGTAAAAGTTCTGTATAAGGGTCTATGCCCTAACTACTTTCCTTTCCCTCACACTCCAAGATCCAAACATGACATTAAGGGAATCCTAATCTTCATTCTTTAAAACATTTTACAAGTAAACAAATCTCCGAGCTCCAGAATTTTTTGTATGGTTGATTTTTTTTCATTGTAATGGATAAAAAAAAAAAAAAAAAACCTTTCATTTGTCATTCACACCAAAAGACTAAGCTTTCTTTAAGCCCTCTGGCTTGGAAACTTGTGAAATGCACAAACATTTAAAGTTCGAGCCCATATAATGATCAATTATGCAGTTTATGTAGAAGTAGCACATATAGGATTCCATATACTCGCCTGAACAAACTTTCTCTTAATATTCAACTAAATTTAGAAGGTCCCCAACTACTCATTAATCATTACTTTCGGAATGATGATCAACTTATTAGATAAGTATCATTACGAGAATTAAAAGTCAAGAACACAATAGGTCCATGGGCAACAGTAAATACCGACCCTCCTCACACATAAAGTACTAAATTTGGATTCTTCTCAAACTTTTTTTATTATCAGTAAAAGTACTTCGATTATATAAAAACTGCTGAATATTAAAAAAGCACTCACTTGCTGGACAAGGGCGACTGTAGGGGCCAGAAGGACGCAAATGCTCTTCTGGGGTTTCCTTATCAAGCTAGCCATCTCATGTATAAGCAAACAAGCTATATGGGTCTTCCCACAACCTGTCCCCAGGTACACAATTACATTCTCCTCCAAAGCTTTCTTGCAGAGCTCCAACTGATACCTTCAATCACAACAACAAGAGCATGTAAACAGTAAACATTTTATGGACTGTTTGGTATCTGAGAAAATAAATTATCAAAATCATGAATCCTAGAAAAATAAATTCAGCTACCCCTAACCCAGCGAAACAACAAAGGTACAGAACCCACACTCAATTTCGATCTAACAAAACATAAATAAAAAAATTCAAACTAAAACAAGACGATGAAGTGAAAAAGATACGTACTTTCTAGCTATCTTTCTCGGGTCTTTCTCTCCCGCTTGAGCTTGCGAACTCAACTCTCCCCCCATTTCGGCCGCCGGGAGGCCCCGACCGGGTTCTCCGACAACCGGCGGAGAAGGCCGGACCCCGGCGGCGGAGATGCCATCGGGCATTGCGAGAAAGTCGGAGCTGGGCCTCGGCGTCGTTTCTTCGATCACTGAGAGTCTCGCGGAGCAATGATCGCCTGAGCGAGACACTGGTGCGTCTTCGTCGGTGAATTTGGGTGTACGGAAATTGCGTGAGATGAGATGTGATGACGATGGTTCATGCGTCGGGGGTTTGGGTGTGTTTATAGTACGGCTCCCACGCCATTTCAATCCCAAGCCTCTCTCCTCTCATGGTCTGGTCTCTCTCTCTCCCACTCGCTTTTCCAAAGCTGCTCATGGGACCCATCTTTGTCTTTTCACTTTCTTTTATTATTCGTAACATAATTATTTATTTTTATTTAGGCCAATATTTAATGTTATTAGGGAAGAGACCCAATTTAAATTTTAAAAAAAATTACAATTACCTTTTCTATTAAATATACTTATTATACATATTTATTTTAAATATTA
>JAYMTA010000909.1:0-23128 GCA_036897625.1 Pelargonium cotyledonis
CAATGAACAGTTCAACCCTTCCAATGGTTCAAGAAACCAATACGTACCATTTGTATAGTGAATCATTTCCAGCTCAATCTCTCTCGTCTGATTGCCAAAACTTTTCTGAGGAGAAAACCAGGTGGGTCTTTTTGTGTTTTCTTTCTTCTCAAAATCACTGTTCTATCTGATTTGTTAAATGGGTGTTTTGGGAAGGATTGGTCTTGATTTATACATACCCAGTTGGTTTCTTTATAAAAAAAATTGCTCTTTTGTTTTTGTTATTTTCTGTTCATGTGTTCTTAAGTTTCTGTTCTTCAATGAATGCAGAAAAGTTTTGTCTTTTTTGCGATGATTGATTTGTTGCTCGATTTCTGATTGTGGGTCCGATCAAAGTTCTTGTTTCTGTTCATCTCTCTGAACCGGGTATGGTTATGAATTGTTGTGGCTAATTTGTGCAAAATCTAGCTGTTCTGTGCTGTCGGTGATTATTTTCTTACCATCTATGCCAGGTTTCAGAAATGAGGGTTTTAGACTGAGTTTAAGTGGGTACTTAGCTGGGCTTTCAGAGATCATTAAATGTCTCGTTGGATTTTTTCATTTGGGGTTGATTTCTTCCCATTTTATCACTAATCAATTTAAGTTACTTTCTGATTATTAAGTAATTTCTGAGAGTCTGTCATTAATTTTTTCTTATATAATGCCAATTTACTCACCTAATATGCTCTCCTCATTTCTTTCCTTTACAGTTACATTTGAATATTTGTCTGTCTGGAGAAACCTTTTTTTTTTTTTTTGTATCCTCTTTTCCATGGTCTATGCACATTTGCTCATGTGTTCCTGGTTTTGTGTTTGGGAGTTCAGGTTCTCTCCTTCTTTTGTGTCTGAAGTTCAGGTGATTTTTTTTTCTCTATACAATGTTAATTAGAAGCATCCATGGCATTGGTGGAGGCCTTATCTCGTGCAACTTTGCATTAGATTTGTTAATTCTCAATTTCTTATAGGGCTTTTGGGGGACTAGAAATTTGGGGCGATTTGGGCATTTCTTTTAATGTGCTCTAGATGTCAATCCATTCAAGCCCCAATTTACACTTAAATCTAATATATGGGTTTTTGTTTTGGAGTTGGGTTGGTCAGACTCATTGGAAGTATCACCATCTTGAATGTAGTACAATTTGATTCAACAACTCAAATAGCGGTCTTTACTCATCTTATGATTAGATTGCTGGGTTAGCGGGGGTAAATGGCCATTTCTCCTTTAGCACAAGGATATCTATTATAGAAAACAGCAATAAAAATCCCCAAAAGTTTCATCTTGGATGGATTCATGGTTTGATCCATTATCATAGAAGTGTGATAAAACTATTCTTATGAAGTGCTATGATTCCAATAATTTTGGCATAATGGTTGTGAATCTTTAACTACCCTGTGCACAAAGTGTAACAGTACAATATAACCAAGCATGCTTTTATTTTTAGTGGTTCGCACAGTACAAGTGATAAATGCTATTCTCATCTTCTCTTATATACTTTGGCTTATTGCTGATTGGTCTTTATTTCTGATGGCTTTGAGTTGATTCTGTTAATGACTTCCTTTAGCTTTATGAATGCAATGCAGTGAAGGTTTGCTGGTTTTCTTTCAAGAGGGTTGAGGGTATTCCTGTGACAGTGTGAAAGAGAAGCCGATCACTTCAGAACAGTCTACATGTTCTAATCAAAATTCAAATGGCTGGTTTTGATTCGGAATCCTATCATCAGTCTGATGCCTTCAGCCCGAGACACCCAAGTGGCCCTTCTTTTGGTATTCCTAATTTCTTTATAGGTTTTAGTACCAAAAACTCTTCTGACACTGATTCAGCTCGAAGTCCAACATCACCTCTTGACATAGTTTTTTCAAGCTTGAAGAATCCATTTGGCTTTAGGTCCCAGAAATCATCATCTCATGCCGAGAGTAAAAAGATACTGGATTGCACTAAAGTTGGCCTTGGCATTATAAATTCACTTGCAGACGAGAGCCAAACCATTGGACAAGTTGTTGATGCCCCTGAAAAGAAATATATCATTTTCAGGCCGCAGGTGAAGAAGACTGATATCCCTGACTGTTCAAGCCATTACTTCGAGTTGCTTAACTCTTCCATGGAATCCAATTTCTTACCTAGAAACTACATGAAACCATGGGTTTCCCAAACCATAATTCCCAACTCAGAGGGTAGTTCTAACATTGCCGATGAAATTGAAGGAGTCCTGGTAACACCTAAACCCGTTAAAGATATTGTGTCTACATGGTTGGATTCTAGGCCTCCTTCGTTTTCCCAAACCCCGAATCTGGGTTTAAAGAATTTCAGTTCTGAAAATAGAACTGTCATTATGAGTTTACCTAAAGTGATTGATAGATGCACACATGTGAAGAGTTCTTTGGTGAGTAAACCAAGGTCGCTTCCTGTATCCATTGGCTCTGGCCATAATTATGTCACTTCTCTCTCTGCAAGAGAAATAGAGCTTTCTGAGGACTATACCTGTGTAATTTGTCATGGTCCGAACCCTAAAACAACTCACATTTTTGGTGACTGTATTTTGGAGTGTCACATAGATGAGTTGTCCAATTTTGCTAAAAAGGAAGGACAAGGGATCGGATTGCCTCAAGTGGCTAGGCGCCCGGAGGGATCCGCCCCATTTCCCTCTGATGAGTTATTGAGTTTTTGCTACTCGTGCAAAAATGAGTTGAAAGAAGGAGAAGATATTTATATTTACAGGTTCGTATTCCTTCTTGAAGCTTCTACTTTGTAAGAGGGTTGATTTTATCGGTGGGACTAATTCTGGTTTCCTTTGCAGAGGTGAGAAAGCATTCTGCAGTTTGGAATGCCGCTCTGAGGTGATTTTTGCTGAGGAGGAAACAGAGCAAAGTTACAATAATTCCTCCGTAGGCTCTCCCGGATCAAGTTCCCATGAAGACCTCTTTCTTATGGGTTTTCAGGGCACAACATAACAGCAATGATTGCTTTCCCCAGGCTTCTAACATGATAAATGGAGTCGGTCTCAAAGGTAAAACACTTGGATCATCTGTTCATAAAGAGCTGTTTGTGTGAATCTGTCGCAGCCATGGATGGTCAGTGCATATCATACCTTTTGCTAATAAGCTCTCTCCATCTTTCGTGGTGTTGGCGAGTTCTGGGCCGCAAGAGCTTAGTGTTTTTTTACTCTTCTTTTTTCATTTTGTTTATTTTATTCGGGACACGGATATGGTTTTGGACTGTCGTCATACATTTTTGATTGGGAGGGTTGGAAGCTGACTGAAGCCCTGGCTCATCAGTTCTCGTTACATTTTTTATTTTGTCTTCCCAAACCCTCGACGAGAGTTATTGTAGAAGGCTTTTGGACCTATTGAACTCACCATTACAAACATGGAATATTTATATAACAACAATGTCTTTGTTATATTGTGTTTTCTCTTCAATCTGATTTTATTATACTTGCTCCTTTCGTGCCCTAGTACGATCAATGTGTTGGAAATAATTTGTTGGTAACTGCATTCATAGCGAAGTCATTTGCAGACTGATTTCGTGTTTACGAGTTATAATGCTCGATTTGGTGCATTAGTCTTCTCATTTTATGGGTTTCTCAGCAAAACTCAGACAAGTATTCTGTGTAGCTCGTCGCATACAAGTTTATGCAGTTCTGAACGAGAAATGTTATCGTTAGTCGCGACTGTGAATTGATAATTATGATGTATAATGTACCAGAGTGTGAGCATGTCACATGAAAGATGATTTGTATGAAATTTGACAAAAGCATCAAAATGATGTCCAGAAATTTTACAATAAGTTTTGGTCTATTTATCTAACATAAGTACTTTATTTAATCATCAATGTTTTTGTATCGACACTACAAATCGAACAACCAACCAGCAACAAATTTGAACTTAAAAATAAGAATTACATGTTGTTTTAACGATGATAAAGTTTAAATTATAATAGACTTAAACGTGCAATTTACATAATTGTACTAGAAATAATGAAATTGTGCTATAATATATTAAAATTTGGGGGTGTCAATTGAGTATATTAATTTGTTTAGAAGTAAAATATATGTATAAAATCAATCAATTTTCCAATAATACGGGGTTAAGTGACCCCCCATTCAACTGAATACGTCCGCCTGTGGACTGTACCGAACCAGACTGGTCTTTATCAAGTTCTACAACCCCATATTTCAATATGATAATGAAACTGATGACAACACTTTATAAAAAGAATTAAAAAAATCCTCACAAGTCTCAAAATAATTATCAATTTCTTAAAGAAAAGTTTGGGCCAAAAGAATTACAGAGGTGTGTTTCACTCCGTTAGTTATGTATGAATTAACTACAACTGATATGTTATAGTTCATTTTTGTTAATGCTTCAGCTTAGTTGCCTGAACTTGGTTTTAAATTAGCCAAATTATTGGTCTCACGATTTCCTTCTTGATACCCATATCTTACCCCTCGACCAATCAGCTATGTCCTAAAAGCTCACGTATTTCATCCAATATGGTGTTCGCCAACCAATTGTCACGCCGACCCTCCGAACCAACATGAGCTACAAAGCTTGAGTCCACGTTCTTTCTCTCAATTCACACAAACAATACAACTCATATACACAAATTTTCGAGATGACTAAAAATAAAAAAAGTGGACAATTATTTTGAAGTTTATATTTTTTTATATAGAAAATGATCATTTTTAATGGATAAACTGTTTATTTGAATTAAAATATCATTCTTTTTAAATATTAAAAATGACTAATTACAGTTTAAACATTTCATATAATACTTTTATTCCCTTCCAAGAATGGTTCTTAACTTTCTATACAATCTTCCTTTATATAGAAACCAAAAAATAAAATAAAAACCACAAAAATAAAACGAATTTCGTGACGTGGCAACCCATGTTGAACTTTAAAGAGATGAAGATAAACAAAAGTGCGTAATTGCATCCTTCTATTGGTCGAATTGGTATATGATCTGTAAAGTGCATCCATTTCGAATTACAAAATTGCCACATATATAAATAAAAGATTTTTTGTCTGTATGTACAAATCTACCCTTCCATTTACGTGAATTGTTTTAGAATTTTCTCAAAATATATTGCTCAGTATGTTACGATATTTCATCGTAAATAGTAGCAAGTAACAAGGGCATTTTTGTCTGTGGAGTGGCAGTGCTTGTGCAAAGCAAAACCAGTCTCTGAAGCTTCTTCAATATTGCTCTTTATCCGAATCAAAATCAAGAAAATATTCAGAGACAAAGAAGAAGAAGAAGAAGAAGAAGAAGCTTGTTAAAGACATGGGCTTTGTGGTGGCCAACCCTTGCCTCTCGCAGCCACGTCTCTACCATTCCCTCTTTCCGACCTCGGCTTCTACTTCTCAATCTGTTGGTCTGTGCCTGAGAAATGGGATCACCAAGAAGAAGAACCGACCAGTTATGGCTTCTCTGCGACGGGAAGATCCCAACGACGGCGTTTCCTTGAAGAGGAGAGCGATTCTCTTTGTGGGTATTTCAGTGCTTCCGTTGTTGCAATTGAGGGCTCTTGCTCTTAAAGGTTTCGCCACAAGTAAGTTACATAGCTTCTCGCTTTCCACATTTCTTTATTCTCTCTTGTAATGGCATGTAGGGGAGGTTTATTTATGTTTTCGTAATTGTAATTGTGGTTATTTTGTGTAAAATCAGTGAAATTGGTGAAATGGGTTTTGTTTTATGGGGGGTGGTTTATGAATTTGATCAGCTGATTAAGGAAATAGCCAGTTCTAGAAAATGTATTGACTTTGGGTCTGTATAGCTCTTGCTATTGTTTTGTGAATTGTGATGATAATTCACTTAAGGAAATGCATTGTGTAGTTCTTTACTTGTAGAAAAAAAGCTCGAACAAAAGGTGAAAGCTTGCATTTGATGAGTTACAGGAAGGCTTAGCCTCCATTTGGTTACTTGAAATTGTTAGGAATTAAGAGAAAACTAACTTTAACCTTTTGGTAATGTATTATGTTAGTTCAGTTTTTGCCTTCCTTAGGTGTTACAGAAGTGATGAATTTGATGTTTCTAAGACCGAGGAGGCCATGTGTAGTTAGGTCACAGAAGCATTTCCCACCAGTTCCTCTCTTCAGAATGCATACTGTAGAAGTGGTTACTAAAGTGTAAAGTGAATGAGTTAAATAAAATGGTGGAAGCCAAACTCTACTAATAAGGTTGACATTTTAACGGTGTAAGCTCAAGCTATTGTGTGTAGTCCATTAACAAATCTAACATGGTATCAGAGCTGGTTTGCCCACACGTGGAAGATAAATAGCTACACGTGAGGGGTAGCCCAATTATTGAATTGTACTTTTGCTTTGGTTGAATAGTCATTAGATGCTCTAATTACAGATGTTTCTCCACCTAGGATCGGGGAGTTCATTGGTGTTTTTTTTTCTTTCTTTCTTTCTTTCCTATACTTGTACAATTGCATATTTGGAGCTTTTCTGATTTTATCTTTTCTTTATTTTGTCGACACCTGAATTTTTCTGTGAATAAAAGAGTGTAATGATGTGCAAGTTTATCTCTAAAGCAGCACAAAACTATTTTTGTGACCTGTCTCCCTAAGACACATTTTTTATCCCGTGGTTCCTCTCTGAATTACAAGATCTCATAATCTTTATATAGCCTTCAATTCCTTGAATCCGAGATCTCCAATGAAGCTTCTGATTTATTTATTTATTTGCATTATTGGGTTTGTTTCACCCTCTCTTTTTTTGAGTTCTAAGTAGAGTTTTATTTTTCTCCCAAAATGAATCCTATTGAAGGAAATGATTTGCATAATAATGCTTTCTAACCAATCATTGGCTAGTTCACTTATTTTTTATGAACTTTGTCGTGATCCCTGATTTAACCGATCAAATTGTCTGCATCTAGATTTTCTGGAGGGAAGTTGATTCCTCAAAACAAATTGTCTGTCCTAAATTATATCTTTTCCTCTGATCTCAATCTCTATAAAAACTTCTATTGTTGGAGTCTTTAACTAGTATTTTGTCCTTGTTATTATTACCTGTCTGTTTACCTTCTTATCTCCTGTCTGTATACATTTTATTTCAGAAGAAAGCGAGCTGGCAGCACTAGAAGATAGTCAAAAGGCAGAGGTCTGGTTCTTTGCTTAGTTTATGACTGAATCAGACAAATTCACTTTTGTGTTTGTGAAGTTTATCATTTTCTAATTGAGTACCTTTGGTGGACAGCAGTCATTTCAAAACAATGCTCCACAAAATCCATTTCTATCTCTCCTAAATGGACTTGGGGTATTCAGCTCTGGTGTGCTTGGTGCACTCTATGCATTGGGTCTGCAAGAAAAGAAGGCTACTGAAGCAACGATAGAATCTGTAAGAGACTATTGCCTAATCAAACTTTTTTCCCTTCTTACAAGCTGATAATGCCTGGACAGTATCGATCTTTAATAGGTTAATACCTTTTGAAAGAGCCTCTTATCTATGAAAGAACATGAGCAAGTTTACTTTTCACTCAACACAATCACAATCACTATAAGCCCCATCTGCTCCCCGGGTGTTCAATTGCTCTAATTAGCTGTTTTAGCCCTACTTATCATCTACAAAATGAAATGAAAGTAAGGTCAATTTTCTCTGAATTTTGCTGTGAAGGAGGTGTCATAGTTGGTTTTAGAGTTTAATATATCCTGAATGCTTCCTGAATGGCCAACTTACTTTTCTCAGCGGGTCAACTTCTGGATAAGTTTCTGTCTTTTTAACCCATGTATGCACTTGGTTGCAATTTTCAGATGAAAACGAAGTTGAAAGAAAAGGAAGCTGCTTTTGTTTCACTGGAGAAGAGCTTTGAATCAAAGCTACTCAAAGAACAGGAAGAACATACCAAGCTTATTAGCAAGGAGAAAGAAGAACAACAGTCTTTGATGAACCAACTAAGTTCAGCAAAAAGTACCGTTGAAGGATTGGGGCAGGAGCTAAAAAGTGAGAAAAGGGTTATTGCAGAGCTTAAGTTTGAAATTAGTAGTCTTCAGAGCAACCTTGCAAAAGCCGAGGAAGATAAGAGGACACTTGAAGAACAACTGAAGGAGAAGATTGATTCGATTGAAAGTTTGCAAGGAAAGATAAACTTGCTCAGTTTAGAGCTCAAGGAGAAAGAAGACATTGTTCACAATCTGACCTCTTCTCTTATTGAGAAAGAAATGGAGTTGAAAAACGTGAACTCAATCTATGAGCAGACTAAGAATGAACTCGCCACAGCATGCACAGAAATAGAAGGATTGAACGATGAACTGCTGCGAAGTAAAATGGATCTAGAATCAAAGAATTCTTTGGTTGATGAGTTAAATTCCAGAGTAGGCTCTTTGGTTGTCGAGAGGGATGATTCTAAGAGAAGCTTTGATGCTATTCAGGAGCAGTACAATGATCTGAAATTATCGTCTGATAGTAAGGCAGCTTTGGATGCTAAGCTTTTGAGAGAAAGAGAACTCGAAGTTCACCAGCTAAAGGGACTGCTCGACACTGCTCTGAATGAAGCAAGTAAGAACCAATTAGTAATTTCTGATTTGACCAAACAGAGGGAAGATATGAAAAAAATGTTGGATCTGGAAATGACCAGCGTGAATAATTTGAAACATGAGCTTCATATCACTCAGGAAACACTTGGCAAGTCGAGGAATGAAGCTTCTGATCTGGCAGAACTTCTAACAAAGTCAAGAAACCAGTGCGTGAAGCTTGAGACTGAAGTTTCTAGGGTTTTGGCTGAGTTTGCTGAAGCTAGGCAGACATTACAGATGAGTATTGACGAGGCGAAATCAAGTGGTGAAATTTTAGCTAGAGAGCTCTTGGCAGCCAACGAACATCTGAAGAAAACAAAGGATGAGCTGCGGATAATGTCCCTTGAACATGCAGCTTTGGCAGAAAATCAAGACAACCTGCAGAAAGAACTGGTAGATGTTTACAAGAAAGCAGAAGCAACAGCTCATGATCTAAAAGAAGAAAAGAAGTTAGTTTCTTCATTGAACAGAGAACTACAAGCTATGGAGAAGCAAGTCCTGAAGGACAAGGAGGCACGCATATCTCTTGAAACAGACCTGGAAGAGGCTACCAAATCACTTGATGAGATGAACCGAAACGCAATGATACTTTCTAAAGATTTAGAGATGATTAATGCTCGGTGTTCTAGCCTTGAAGAGGAGAAGGAGGTGCTTTACAAGACCCTCACTGAGCAAAAGAACTTGTCCAAAGAGGCTCAGCAAAACATGGAAGATGCGCATAACCTTGCCATGAAGCTTGGCAAAGAAAGGGAGACTCTGGAGAAGAGAGCGAAGAAGCTCGAGGAGGATTTGGCATCTGCCAAAGGTGAAATCTTGAGGCTAAGAAGTAAAATGAATGTTTCAAAAGCTGTCGTAAACAATGATTCCACAGAAAATGATGAACCTGAGAGCACTGTTACTGTTACTGCTGCAAAGAGAGGTAGGAGGAGAAAGACTGCTAGTTCTGAATAAGAACCAAAGAGAAATTGCTAAGCCTGATGAAATATAGTTTTGTTCAATATGATCAATGCTCATGCATTATCTGTTCCAGCCAGTTGTTGTATGGCTTATTTTTTCCCTCATCAATTTTCTTTCTGAGCAGGATTTCATGTACTTGTATAATTAGAGAGACTTCAAAGAATGGAAATTGTTGAAATTACTGTTTGTAAGGATTCATGCTCAATTCAGAAGTTGTGTTGCACTATACAGTGAATAAATATCAACTTCAGCAACTTCATGATATGCCCTCTCTATACTATACTTTTCTGCTAATTTTCTTTTTAAAGAAAAGATGGTATTTTCATTTAGATCGATGTCGGATTTGCGGATATCGAATGTTTAGAAGAACAATCATATAGTTGGTTAAAATCTTGATTGCAATAGTATTGGAACAGTAGGACCACCTACTGTCCTCTTTAAAAGCATCGAACGTGCAACAATCACAAGCAAAATTCACCGAATCATAACAACAAAAAACAATTTTCAACAAGGAAAGACGAATAAACTTCTGACAATGAAAAACCTACCACCAATGAAGTGGAAGCAAACTATAAAACTAACGTAACGACTAAAATATGATTTAAAAGAAAATTACATGAAAATAATTGATATACTTGTAAACATACTAAAAAATTAACATATAATGGACATACATTTTTTTTCTTCCCATAACTCAGATTTTTTTTTTTAAATTAAAAGAAAAAAAACACTTATTTCTATGATCTGTCCATCTCAAAATAATAATAAGAAATTATGGCCATTTTAAATTATAGAAATGATTTAATTAAGTTGTACAGCTCTTTTTCTCTCATGTTCCTTTTGATGCTCTTTAACTTGTACGTTGATTCATACAAACTCTCTCTATCTATCACGCCACCCAGATATTATAGAATGTTTCACAATTAAAGCCTCCTCTTTTCCATGTCCATGGTTGGTTTCTCATCAACCCCTCTCCAATTCATCTAGGGTTTTATTGTGCTCTGCTCGACGATTGCAACAACCTGGGTCTCTAATCACGAATTTCCTTGATTACAAAGCAATCCCAGAGAAAACAATTTCTGGGATTTTGCTCTCTCCGCAGTTCCCCAATTCCGTACTTCCGGATTGGTTTGTTGGTTTCAGATCCAAAATCGCAGCCACCGCGGATGAATTTTGGGGTTTTGCAGCTATGAATTCTCAATTGGGTTTTTGAAGAAGATGCTTTTGAGCTCAGAAACTCAACGGGTACGGGCTCGTCTTTTTTCCACGATCTGAGAATTGGATAGGAAGATTTTGGTCTGCGAATTGGAGGGTTTGGTGATTTTAGGAAGAATTTAGAGGAGAAATGTTCTATGGTGCTGCTGTATGGGATCCATGGCTCATTGTTGCCCAAATTGTTTGTCTTCAATGCTTGTACTACCTTACTCTCGGAATATTCTTGTCGGTGCTCGTGGGGACTCGTGTTTCTCGAATGAGTCTGGTGTATTTCTTTGATTATGTCACTGTTTCTGCGTCTACCATTACTGGCTGGTCCGTCATTGCTTCGTTTTTGCTTGCCTCACTAGCTGGGTGAGTACTTATTTCAATTTCTGTTTCTTTGGCAATGCCTGGTTTTTTACACCTCCAAATTATTTGGGTAACTGTTTCATAAAAGGCCGATTTTGATTATTAATTGAACCCTTTAGCTGCATGTTGGGTTTTCATCTATATGTTTATTGTGAAGTGTAAGCTGAATTGTAGCTTGATTGTTTTTCATGTTTTCGCAGTGCTGGGTATATGCTTTATTTGATTGAGAGGTCAAGGAAGTGCTTAGATTTCTCAGCCACTGTCTATATAATCCATCTCTTTATATGCATCATATATGGAGGCTGGCCTTCCACAATAACATGGTGGGTTGTTAACATTACGGGACTTGCAGTGACGGCTTTGCTTAGTGAGTGGTTGTGCATCAAACGTGAACAACGAGAGATTCCCCTTCCACGATACCGTTCAAGTAAAGCATCCAGTTCATGATAAACTGATTACATAAAAGCTTGTCATGAAATTTGTTTGTTTATTTTCTCTTATACTTGTTCATCCTAGGATACATGTTTCAAGGTTAATTAGCTTATAGTGTTTTGCCTGAAGTATTTTATTTTTTGAGGAATGAGGATGGAAGTAGGAATAGAATCAGGGTTGAACAATATTCTCATAGAAGTTTGGATTTTGGAAATTCCTAGGGAAAATTGAAGTTAAGTGGTACACTCCTTTATAACCAAAGCTTGATAACTCACAAGATGTTTGAGGAATGGAGGAAAAGATGAAAACTGCTAAAATACCATTTTACAAAAACAAGTGTGATATTTGTAGTTGTAATAATGGTAGGAGATTTGGATTTATGAGTCTTACGATGAAGTTTTTGGAATGAGTAGGTTGACGTAGAGAATAATAGCGAAGGTGCTAGAATCAATTGGTTTTTGAGAAAGCTTACAGAAAATTATAGAGAAAAATGTAAAGATTTGCACCTATCTTTTACTGACCTAGAAAAGGCTTATTGCAAGATTCCTAGAGAAGTTTTATGGTGGACTGAGAGGAAAGTGATACACCTTAAATATATTAATTTAACTAGAAATGTGTATGAAGGAGGATTAACAAGTGTAAGATCTGGGTGGCGGAATTCACAAGAGATTTTCCTGTTACAATAAGATTGCATCAGCCATCCAGGATTGTAAGGAGTTTTGCTTGAAGATTTATGTAGTTGACCCCATCTTTGCTTTGAAATAGCTCGGTTGTTGTTGTTGTTGTCTGTCCGAGCTCTTGCAGCATGATATGTTTTTACTGTTCTGATCATTGTTGGTTTTGTACTTTGTTTTTTGCTTATGATTTGGACCTACAACGGCTTTTTGTTAATACTAAGCTATCCGAAGACTGAAGTTTTTTTTTTTTTAGAAGTTCAGAGAAATAGAGGGTCGGGGTGGCTTTGCATCTAAAATTTCACAATGAAAACAATGCTAAACACTCTTGAATATTTACATTTTCAAGGAAATGAACTTCTTAATGATCATTTGCAATTTTCTGTTAACTCCCCACCACCATAAAATGATTGACCAAAAGCTGCTTTGAGATTGAGAAATATGAATTGTACCATAGGTTTTCAGATTAATGCCTACCCTAATGTTTAGTGGCCGCTGTAAATGCTTTTTACAAGTTGCTCTAGATTTTGTAAGTTAGCAAATCCTGCGATCCAGTCTTGGGTCTAGGTTCTCATCGCAGTTATGTCAATTAGCTGTCATGATGAAACACCAGCTTTTGATTTCATTGCTCCAATGCATCAATATGATAACTGATATTTTTATATTCTTCTTCAAACCACTTCTCTTCATTCACCATTTTTGGTTGATGTGACAGCTGTTTGTAGAACAATGGACCTGTGGTTTGTGAAATAAAAATTATTGGAAGTAAGAGTAGTTCAAAAACTCATCATTTTTGGAGACATATAATACTATTCTCACTTGTTTTGAAAAAAATGCAATTAGTTTTGGGGCTTTCAGGCTCATATTGAATATCTTATGTTAGACTTGAATTGTTGAAAAATTGGTCCTCGACACGTGATCTGTATATTGTAGAACTGTGACATTAGACGTCCACTTGGGGACTTTATTTTTTAGAAGAATGCTATATCATGCAGTAAGTGAACTTGCTATCTCAGAATCCATAATGTTGACTTCATCTTTAGGCATGTGCTTTAATTTCTTTGACGGAAGTGGGCAATTTATTTTTGTAAGCAATTGTTTTCAATAAAAGTTCATTCTGCTTACATCACTAAAGTGAATTTAAAACAATATGTTCTGTTTTAGGCTTGGATTGATGGGCAGTCTTTAAAACTCGAAAAATATTACAATTGGGGTTCAGGCTAGCGATCTTGTAAGTAGGATGGATCTTAGGTGTTGCTTTGATGATTTAATATCTGTTAATATTTGGTCGGCAAACAATATGTAATCCTGCAAAATTAAGAATGAGGATAAAACAAGAGAGAAGAGAATCAAATAGCCTAGACTCAGTTATATGTTAAATTCATGCGGAGAAAATATAAAAGAACCATAAAACCCATTATAGTTACTGTTTTACTAACAATCAATCAAAATTTTAATCCAAACTCAGTCTAAATATATTAGAAGTTTGTGTATTTATTTAAATTTCTTCCCACTCTATTCTTTAGGATAAGATGATGCGTTATTTTTTCCTCTGGACAATCATGCATGCTCGAAGCCACTGCACCTCAAAACTAGTTTATGCTGTGTAATTTTTGGAGCTAGAGGCCTTGACCCTTAAGTGCCATAGTTTTCTCAGTTGAGCATCCAAACTTGTTGGGTTAAAAATCATGAAACTCTGCCCATTTGGAAGAAACAAATGTACTTTTACATTCTTGCATGCTGTAGTGTTCTTTGTACATGTGTCTTGTGATTCTGGCGTCATATGGTTGAGTTTCGATGGTTATAGATTTGCAGAAGCGCATAGTTTTCTGTAATGTTTAACTGGAGAAAATCATGTTAACCTTGCAATAGAATCACTTTGCTTGGCTAACTTTTATTAGGAAAGGAAGTGCATTTGCTTTTCTGTTTTATTGTTACAATTGAAAGGTAATTACTCTGAGAAAAATTTCCATGCAGATGTTTGATTTGGAGAGAAAAGAAAAAGAACTACAGCAGGCAAGGACAATTCTATTTTTTGTGGGGATGCATATATATATATCGAAGTGTTAGCTTATTATTACTGCTTTGGAGGAGATCCTGTATGAAGCTCATCATTACATACCAGATTTAGTTTGATGAAACAATTTTCTTGAAGTTTAGAGTGTACTTTCTTTGCTGGTGCAATTTCAGAAATGTGAGAACAAGGACTCTAGAGGGATATGAATGATAAATGATTGGGAAATGAAGCAGTTCTTTATCGGTTTACACTGTCAGGATTCTTTTTGTACAATAGTAGTTTAATTCTCGAATCAACTTCATAATGAAACTTCCACATTACATATATTATGTTTCTGCGAACTGCTACTTTCATTTCTAAAACGTAATCAGTCTGAGATTGAGTTTTTGTTTTTGTTATGTATTTTTATTGTAACACTTATCGCAACATATTGTAAATTTTTATTGAAATTTGTAATCTTCTTATATTTAAACAAAGTTCAACAAAAGTGTTCACATGATTAAACTTTAAGGTAGTGAAACTGTACTGTATGCACGAGATCATCATCTTTAAGTGTGACAAACGCCTCCTTAACATGTTTTAGTGTAACTGCATTTTTTGAGTGGAGCTCGAGACGACAGGTTAAGCTGAAACAATCTCTTACCAAACGACTATTTAGTCTATTATAGTGAGATATGATGGGGCAGATAGGACATGCTCATGCCCTTCTGATCTGATCCTTTTGTGAAACTTAGAAACCAAGTGGACTCTTAAAGGAACCCCAAAAAAGTACAATTCTCAGAATCTGTTCTGTTCTTTTATTGGCTCTAAACTTTGTATAAAGGTTACAAGATGTTCTTTCTTTTTCTGTCATCACTCAAAAGAAACTAAACAAACACAAAAACAACAAGAAATGCCTGAAAACCAGCAGTACAAATTGAAGCTGTTTCAAGATTTAGTGTCATCTTGGTTGGGCCTGAAAATAACTTCAAAATCTCTTCTTTAGAAGACCATTTTACTGCTACTTTCATCTTCTTTTCACATAAACAACACAAAACAAAAACAAAAAAAAGTACTCTTTAATTAGTCATCAGTTTCAGGAAATTGCTTTCATGGCTTAGCTTTCCAGTCAGATGAAATGTCACCAACAGCTTCTCCAACTGTTAAATACAGCCCATTTAACCCAAAAGACTGTAGGGTCTGAGACTGATGTAGCTTCTCCATAACACTTGCTACTGGGTTGGCCAAAACTAGCTGAATTGATCTCTTTTCCATGATCTTTCTCAGCTCATTTAAGGTGTCTATGCCACTTGTGTCTATTGCTGTCACAGCTGAAACAAACACAAAACCCAGCAACTGTTACAGCCAAATCCAAAACACATCTACTTAAGCTTATAGTAATTTTCATGGTAACTGATCACTTACCAGTCATGTCCAAGATTACACATTTCAGTGTAGTATCACTAGTCTCTTTGATCCTCTCTTCCTCCTCTCGGACCCATCTTAATACTCTGTGATACATACGCGATTCCCTTTATCAGAAAGCCCGTAAAATGAAACAAAGAATTGTATGATGTGTCTGTAACTATGTGCTAAAAGCTCACCTTTCTTGTATGTAGGTGGAGTTTGCAAAGTAAATGGGAGACTCTATGGCGAGTATGAGGAACGAGGGAACTCGCGAAGCTTCTCTATATCTGGTGATGCTGTGGTACATCTGAGTCCCGGGGATATTTCCTAGCACGACAGTGTTTGGTCTAGTGACGTGTAGTAGAATCTTGAACACCGACACTCCAACCTGATACATATGATCCATTGAAGGTGTTAGTTAAAATGATCGTGCCTTGCAGGCTAACACGATGGATTTTGGTTGAAGAGGGTTAGTTACCGCTATTGCGAGTCCAAGTGGGACTGAAATGAAGAGAACTCCAAAGAAGGAACTCAAACAAGCGATGAAGTCGAGTTTGTCAACCTTAAACAACTTGTATGCAGCCTGGTAATCGATAAGCCCGATCACAGCGGTTATGATGATTGCTGCTAGGATGAAATTGGGAGTGTAATAAAACAGTGGCATGAGGAACAGAAGAGTCACGAGCACAGTTGAGGCCAAGACTATGTTTGAAACTGCTGTTTGAGCTCCGGCATTGTAGTTAACAGCTGATCTTGAAAACGATCCTGAACAAAAATTGAGCTGTTTAGAAACTGATGTAACCATCTCAGTGTTGTGAGAACCGTAAAAATAAAAAGGGATCAAAGATCCTCACCTGTGGTGATATAGCAAGAAGAACAAGAACCAGCCATGTTCATGAAACCAATAGCCATCATTTCTTTGTTCCCATCCACTTGGTAGTTCTTCAAAGACGCGAATGTCCTTCCCACTGCAATTCCTTCCTGTAAGACAAGAAGAAAAGAAACACGAGTAAGTAAAAAGAAGGTATGATACGAGTAAAAACATTAAAAGGTAAGCAATTAGCTATAGCGAAGCTTACAGTGAGAGATAAAATTCCAGTTACAAGGCCGGTTTTGATGGCAACTGCAAGATGCTTGCCACTGAAGTATAACATGTTAGCTGAAGGTGGATTCAGACCCTTAGGCAAGTGACCAATCTGTCGAATTACCAGGAAGAAACCAGTTCAGAAAAACGACAACCCTTTGATCTATATGTTTAAAACCACGAGGCTCGAGTTAACTACTCACAATGGCGACTGAGCTAGCCTTTGATCTGAGAAGGTAGACTAAGATGGTTGATACAATAACTGATGTCAACGGGGCAGCAGCCGATACCCAGAAGAGCTTTGGTTTCTTGATGCTCTGTGTCAATTCAAGAATCGGGAAAAAATGATAAGATTCAAAGAAAACAGTGAAGATACGTAAGCTTGAAGACACATATACAAAGATGGTCACTTACAATGTGCCTTGTTGTGAGCAGAAACAGAAGAAAACTGAAGCCCATAACAATTGTTTGCCATGACCACTGCACAAATCAAATTTTCAGTCCGATTAGCTACAAAAATACAATACATCTAGAAAATGATTCCATGTTGATATTGTTTTGCCACTTTAATTACCTCATTTTTGTGCTGGATAACAGAAGCTCCCACAGGAAAAAGTTGCATACTCTGAGTGAAATGGTGAATCCCGAGAAGCCCTTTGAGCTGTTGCAACGACACAATCATTGCAGCTCCGGCCATGAAACCGATCAGAGTCGCCTTGGAGAGAAAATCTATAATAAATCCCAACCTGCAAATTCCAAAACCATTTTAGTTTTAAGCAAAACCAATGAATTGAAAGACAATGTTGGTGACATGAATTGAGAAATGGGTCAATGCTGTCACTGTCACTAAGTGCAAAAACAAAACAAATACACTACCTGAGGAGACCCAGAGAGGCCTGAAACACTCCAGCAAAGAAGGTGGCAGTGAAAGCCAATTTAAGGTACAGAATTGGCTCATCAGTGAATGAAACAGCCTCTCCTAACATGGTGCCCATCACCAGAGAAGCTATGGAGACTGGACCCACACCCAGGTGTTTGGAACTACCCAGAACTGAATAAATCAATGGTGGCACAAAGCTTGAATCTGCACCAAAACCCAGTTGTTCAAAACCAAAACAATTCATAAAAATCCAAACTTTACACTAAAAAAAAACAAAAAATTTGAAGAGAAAAACAGGGTACTACTTACATAGGCCAACAATTGGTGGCAAATTTGCAAGCTTTGCATAACTGATACCCTACAATAACAACAAATAATAAAAAATAAATCAGTACATTCAGTCACAAGAACAAAAATTCCATTTCCCATTCCTGAAGTTCCAGAATTTCCTATAATTTTCTCAATTCTGATTTCTGATCCAAAAGAATCATTAAAAATTTGTAACCAAAGCACATGTGATTTCATATCAAGCAAAGAATATATTTTGAACCATACCAAACAAAATAAATACAGTAGACAGAACAGAGTGATCACACAGTCTCAGAACAGGACAAACCGCACGAGAGAGAGAGAAATGGTATCTGGGTTTTGATTGGACTGACCTGCGGGATTGCGAGGCTGGCAATGGTGAGGCCGGAGATGACATCGGACCTGAGAAGCCGGAGATTATACTCCGGCGCCCACTGAAAGATCGGGAACAAGAACTGTAGACCCAGAATCAATTTCTTGCACCAAGTCTGGTTCTTGAACCTGTACAGAGGATCGTCCGGGAAGAAGATTTCCGAGAGGCGGTGCTTGAGCTTCTGGCACGTGGACATGGCCGGCGGCATGCACACCCTGTGCACCTCCATCGGCGGCATTGCCACCGACGTCGACACCTCTATGTGGTGGCTGTCGGAGTCGGAGAAGTCCTCGACCCTGTTCGAGTTCACACCCATTTTGCTCTGCTCTTAAAT
The DNA here is from genome assembly GCA_036897625.1 of Pelargonium cotyledonis. Lineage (NCBI taxonomy): Eukaryota > Viridiplantae > Streptophyta > Magnoliopsida > Geraniales > Geraniaceae > Pelargonium > Pelargonium cotyledonis. The sequence goes on from JAYMTA010000909.1 coordinate 18,547, forward strand.
CTGAGAATTGGATTTTGGGTCTGTGAGGTTTGTGAGTTCTGAGGAGAGAAACAGAGCAAAGGGTCTGAATTTATAGTCATGAAAAAGGAAGATAGAAGGAAAAAGGGTGATGATTCAAGTGGTAGTTACTCAGCAGTTGTTGTTATGGAGTGTTGATGGGGGCATTATGGTCTCTTTGTGTGCTTCTCCTACATTTATAACTGACAAAATATACAGAAACTTGGGCTTGTAGAAAATGGTCATTATAAATTGTGGTGCTTTTGAGGGAAAACATTTAATTGGGTAGGTTTGACCTCTTAGAAATAACTGATGTTTGTGGTAACTTTTTTTTTTTTTTTGGGAAAAATTATTGCATTACTTTCTTCATTTTTTTTTTTCAAAAACAGTGTACACTTTTTATTTATTGAAATAATTAGAGATAATGTAATTAATTATTGTGATTTTCTATGGGGATTAGTTGTAAGAAAGTTAAGTGATTTTTGATAATATAATATCTCATTTTGTAAGAAAGAAAATGTATTAAATAATTCATAGAGATTGTGTTTTGAAGTAATTAATTCACTCTCAAACAAAGAAATTATTGTATCTAAGCAATTTTGCAAAGAGAAATTAACTTAAAATCGGTTTGAAATATTTGATTGAAGTACATGATTGAATCATTTATTCGATCTTGCAAGTTCTAATTAGGAAATAAATTATTATCCAACTTCATACCTATAATAGAGAATGTGATAGATTCGAGGAAAGTAGTATAACGAGTTTCTCTAAAACAAAAAAAGATGATTAAGTTCTTTGCAAACCAAATATGTCAATGGAGATTAGAGGCTTACAAAACATACATTTTCTGGTTCATGATCACTTACGTTATAGAGTGACTGAATATGCTACTAATAATAGATAAAACTTCGTAACTCCCGAGATTTGAAACCAACCAACATTAACATATTTGAATCCTCCAAAACTTTCTCACATAAAAGACAAAAATATTGCACTATCAGTTTCTTATCACAAGGTAACATTTAAAGACGACTCTAGAGTTTTAGCTATTGTATTAAACATAAACATTGCACATTTCTCAAACTATTTGAGTAGGAATCAAAATTACTGTACAAGCAAAAAAAAATCAAAACTATAACAAATAATATCGATAAATTAATAATTAGAAAAGTTCATATACAGAATCTTACCAAAAAATATAATGGCAAAGGCAATTATCTCCTCAACAACCTTATTGAAATAAAAGTTGAACCAACAATATTCTTGTAATAAACATGGTTGTTATTCATTTATAGAACATTATATTACTTCCAATTTAGTTTGTAAAAAATAATAAATGTTGGTATGAAATTGGTAAAGTAGAGTGATAGGCATTGAAATGATATGATGGAACAAAATTGGTAGAAGTTGGTCAAACCTAAATATTCCTAAAAGCTAAGTCACGTGTGGAGTTGAAGCCAAATTGTTGTCTACAAATAATAAATATATAAAACAAAACAGCCTAATCTCTTGCGATAATCCATTTATACACAAAGAAAAGATTTGCTACTATGTGATAGCGACCATCACGCCCACGATGTGGACGCAGATGTGACCACAGTCCACACAGTGCATTTTTTTTGATAAATTTTGGTCGAAAACATTCTCTTATTTTACCTTTCCAATTTTAATAATTGTGTTTTCGACTTATATTTTATCACTAATTAATGTGATAGTAATGTTTATTGTCACAATCAAAAATGGGTTAAAGACAATTTATTTGATTATTAATTGATTTGTCTATCGAACTTTGTTTATTGCAAACATCTTCACGATAATTATATGTTAGATTACAATTACAAGAATGACTAATGAAGCAGAATGTGTGGCATTTGGAAGATGACTCAGTTTTATTTAATTAGTTGTTGAACATATACTCTAGCTATTCTAATGAATAAATGATGGCTCTTAGTCATTTTTTATATATATTTCATTGTTAGAAAATGAGAAATAAAATAATGGTGTGTTAAAGTGTGAAAGAAATGTGTGTTTTTGATTAATAATGAGGAAGATTTTGTTTGTAGGTGCAAATGAAGACAATTCTCAAAGAAGAGTGTACAAGATGGTTATGTGTGTGTTGTTAGAGAAGAATAATATTAGGGCATAAATTAATCTATAAATGTTCTTTATGTATATATACTAGTATAATATTAAAGAGGTCCAATGGGTGGTTAAGTAACACACTTAATGTAACATAAATCCATTCACCTAACTCATGTTCATTTTTATGCCTAAAAGAACATGTTCATTTTATTCAATAGAAATAAAACTCGAATCTAAATTAGAGCCGACAAGAGAGCTTTATATATTATTATTGTTATCACAATGATCTATAAATAATCATTTTGTCATTTTCATTGCTCAAGTCAAGACATAATACCTGCCTACTTAAGTGACAAGTCGTACATTGCATCTATATTAACTAATAGTGTAACGTTTTATAGAAAAAAATAACTAATAGCATAAGATTTTATGGTGGGGTATCTACTTCGTCATGGATCGGGACTGTTCTAAGCTCCTTGCTTCATGGAGCTCTTCTTCTCCTGCTCTCGGCACTGTCAGCAAGCTTTGGGATGCTGTCTGCCCTGTGACTCTATGGTTTGTATGGCTTAGCCGGAATGATCTTATTTTTAATCATAAATTTCTAAGTGTCGGGGATACGTTTTTACGCATTCAAAGTTTCTTGTTTACATTATCTCGTTGTTTCTTTAATGATTGTAATTTCTCTTTTCATGCTTAGGTACTAGATCCTCTCTCTTGTTTGAGTTTCTAGTATGTCATTTATTTGTACTCTTTACTGCTAGTTTATCAAAAAAAAAAAAAAAAAGCATAAGATTTTAAAATATCAAAGTAAAATATTGATTCTCAATTAAACATGGTCACATTTTTGCGAGGTATATATGATTCTTGGTTATTAACTTTTCTTTTGTTAATTAATGCATATTTATATATATAATTAAGCTACCCATAATTCAATTAAACCACGAACTGATCATAGACAGTGTAAATGGAATATGAGTGTAAGTGAAGGAGATGGGCAAAAAAATCGATCCAACCGTCCAATTGATGCTAGCCTGTCACCAATTTAGAAAGATTCTAATTCTTTCGTCTAGTTTAATTTCTCTTATTTTCCAACTTTTGTCCATATTATTCCATAATTTCAATTTGCAGCATATTTTATTCTTTAAAATCATTTTATTAATTTGTATATATATGTTGCGTAAAACTGAACTTATAATAAAATGGTATATTTTGATAATCCCAAATAATTTTCTAAACTTCTTCAAATAATTGTTACAAACTACCAAAAATTACACATAAAATAATATATTTCATGGATTAAGAATCTACATGATTGAGCCCTAGTTTAGTCCGCTGCCAAACAGTTCTTGGACACATGCAGAAAATTGGATCACATTATTCACAAACCCTAATATTAAATACTGAAGAGTCCATAAACACATCTCATAGCTTTGACCCTAAAGATCATGCCAATAATTTCAAAAAATGTGTATGTATATAAAGATTCAAGCTGAAGTTTGAGAATCTGGGAATCTTTACCTTAGCTGTTAAACTAAAAGTCTGAGTTTGGTATATAAAATTGGTTGCTTTTTAAAGTAAAAATATGGTGAATATTTGTATACCAAAAAATAAATATTGTTCTTTGCGTCAACTTTAGCAGAAGGTGACACTGAAGAGCATGAGGTTCCACGTAATGGAAACATTTGATGCTTCTCATCGTCTCATCGAAAATGGAGACATGAAAAAAAAAAAAAAAAAGTTTGTGTCTGTGTCTGTGTCCTTGTGAGAGTTAATGAACAGCTGAACATAAATGCCTTATAGTGTGTGGTCACATTATTTACATGCAGCTTTGAATTGCTCAAAAACTCCAAACCCCGAAGAACAATTCTAGCTAGGAGTATATGATTTGGGAATTTTCAATCTGTTGCACAAGATAAAGTTTAAGGGACGCGTGTGCTAGTGATAGAGTCGGACCTGGGGCTCAGCATAGAATTTTCGGTCGGTAAAATCTTATGACCACCCATTGTTTTTCATGATAGTATGCGAAACAAAATAACGTACATTCGTGATAAAAGTACATAACAATTCTAATAAAAGAATAAGATATACAATTTATAATAAAATAATAAAAACAAAATATAGAGGTATTACATTAAAACTAAAATACGATTGAGTTAATAATTTAATTATTAATATGGTTTTTAAGGACATATATTGGGAACATATATTACTATCAAGACATGTTAACTCAAATGGTTAAAATACTTTGAATTTTCTATGAGGTCTCAATAATTTGAGCATTCTTGTCGACGGTATGAAATCAGATTTGTAAAATAAAGTTTAGGGTAACGCTCCTTTTAAAAAGTAAGAAATATTGTTACTTTTAATAAGATGTTCCGATAAAAAAAATATATTGGGATCAAAATACTACTCTTTTCACAAGAAGAAAATGGTCTAGAAAGAAATTAGTGATAATTTCTATTAATATTTTGTACCAAAAAAAATGAAACTAGTGATAGGATAT
>JAYMTA010000910.1:0-23114 GCA_036897625.1 Pelargonium cotyledonis
TGGACTTAATCAGAAACCCTAACTCTTGGATAAGAAGACTAGACGACGACGTATCGGACCTTGACTTGATTCAGGAAAAATTGTCAAATCACATACTGTTTGGTTATTAGAAACTTTTGGTTTATATAAAAAATCTAAATTATTTATATTGCTGTAGTCCCATATAATAAATGCTGGGATTTCTCCTGTTTTGGTAGCACAGGGTTTAACTATGATCAAATTTCTGACCGACGGGGTTTTACTTAGAGAAATGATGGATGATCCTCTTTTGACTAAGTATAGGTACAAGTTTCCATCAACAGATTTCCTATGATGCTTTATTTCTACATATTAATTTTATTCAGCTTGCAATTGTTCTTTATTTATTTCCATAGTTCTATTCCTGTGTTCTTTTCCAAACCAACATTGTTGTAAACATCTAATGTATTAGAGGATGAGCTGCTATGAGTGTTCTTTAATAATGGTATACACTTGTTCAGTTGCTTCAGCATGCAAAGTAAACATATGTGCTCAGTATTCTTCATTATTCAAGGAATTGACTGAACTGTAAAAATTATGAACTATCTTTATGTGGGAATATGCTGGTTTCACATGTATCATGGGATTTTATTACGTAGCAAATCGCAAGATTTGATTGTATAGTAAATCAAATACCTTGATTTACTACATTTTCTCTCTCTCCCCCATATCATTTTTACTTTAAATTTCAACATGGTATCAGATTTTAAGGGAGAAACATAGTGATTTTTTAGCAGCCTTCAGTGCCGTTGAAACCTTTATTAGCCTAAATTGCTGGATTTTTTCAACCACTGTTACAGTTTTTCCCCCCATAAATATATGAATATCCAGCCTTCATTGCTGCATACAAGTAGTGCATAAGAGGCGAGCTTTACTAGTGTCATCTGTTTTTTCCTTCATTTTATAAATATTCAGCTTTTATTTATGTGTATTGTTCTCATTTAAAGTACATCTGAGAGAACAAACGACAAGCGTAGACAAAGAGAAGAGGCTAGCTCTACAAATGCGATTTAGTCCACGTGACAATAGTGAGATGAAAGATTAACACCGTGATTGCATGTGAGGGGGAGTGTTGCCATGTTGGAATATGTTGATTTCCCCTGTACCATGAGATCTAATTATTGTGTAGTAAATCAAGGGATTTGATAGAGCACAGTATGAGATTTAGATCGATCCATGTAATATGTTTTCTATTAGGTCCTTTGTACTTAGCACAACATGTTGGTGAGAACATTTAGCCCTTTGGGCCTTTGGTTGTGGATGTTTGCCATATGGTTGAACCTGCCCACTCACATCACTCCATTTCTCTCTCTTTCCCCCATATCATCTTTCCTTTAAATTTACACACTTTCTTTGTCACATGTGTATTTTGGTTCATAACTAAAAGTAATAGCTCTGGCTTGTGATTTATCTATTTGCTTATGTACCATAGAGATGGTCAATAGATCTGTGTGCTGTAATTAGAGGTGTGTTTGGTTTGCTGAATTAGACGTCTATAATCCTGCTATAGTTATTGTCGGTTGTTACATGGGTTATTCTCATCCATAAAAGTTCTAGCATTGCTGCATATTGTTGATGTTGGAGGTAACAAATATAACAAGCTGTGGTGCATGGTGACCTGTATAATTAAGTTGTAGATTTCTTCAGAACTGTTATTGAGTTTGCAAATATTTCAGTAAACAAGATAGAAGGGCTTAACAACTGTATAAGCATATCTGTTAGGTCTTCTCCCACCCCAAATTTATAAAAGAAGAAGCCAAGAAAGCTGAAGAATATGAACAAAGTGCAAAAGGTTACCATGGTTTAAACCAGAAAAGCCAGTTTAGAGCAGTATTTTAAAAGGCATGAGGCACAAATGGGGCACTAGGGTTTTCTGGAGCCAAAATGCAGGCTGCACTTGAGGTGTGGGCTACTATGAAGTGAGATGCACTTAAAAAAAAACTTTTTTTTATTTGTTTAAAATAATTAAAAATTTAAACAAAAACATTCCCTAAATAAATTAATAAACGAATATTTTAATTTACTGCTCGTCGTTTTCAGTTGTTCTCTGTTGTGCTGCTTTATCTTTTTTCTTTTGGATGTCTTTTGTAATATAAACAGATAGTTGTAATGGTTATTGAGGCTCTTCAAAGTCACTTCTTATCAGAATACCTTATTTTATTCCTATTTTATATGAATGTAAATATGTAATATAGTTCTAACCTCTTTTTACTCTACAGTGTCATAATGGTTGATGAGGCTCATGAAAGGTCAATTTCTACTGACATTCTACTTGGTCTCCTGAAAAAGGTATCGGTTTAACATACCAGAACCATATTAGTGATGGTTTCAGAATCTAGAAGCTTTTCTGAACTTTTTTGGGGTGTTATATATTTCTTCATGTTAATTACTGGAATTCTAGATCCAACGGCGCAGACCTGAGCTGCGACTGATTATTTCTTCTGCTACAATTGAAGCAAAATCAATATCTGCATTCTTCCGGTCCAGGTTTTCTCCATAGCATTGGATTGAATTTGGATTTTGTTTGTTATTCATTTCATGTATTATTCCTTCTCAGTATTTTACTTATAAATTCCGGTGCAAAACTAGAATTTTCATGTCTGTCAAACATTTAAATTTTTTTATCAGTTGAATTACACAACAGGGGTAGCTCTCCCCTCTTAACATTGGTCCAATACCTTTTGGCATGAAATTTTTATGTGAACAGTTCCATTGAAAATGCTTGGAAATACCAAACAGGCAATTCAGCTTCATTTTTTGCACGTTTGTTTGTTTTTATATTAAGGGAAGCCTCATGCATATGCAGGATGTTAAATTTAATTTATTGATGTGAATTAGTTTTGATAACTAGTACAAGAGAGTATTCTTTATATAAGAGATTTAAACTAGAAACAGGAAGTAAGCTAGACTAGAAAATTAAACCAAACTTTCCTATATACACTATATTTCCTAATTTTACGACACCTTTCCTAATTCTACTAAACTTGGGATTGAATCTTCACATTCTCCCTGAAGCTAGAGCATGAAACCAAAATGCTTTAGAATTGAATCTTTACTCCCTTCGCGGATCCCTTTGCCGTTGGCAACGAAATTAGTTTAGCCAAACCAAACCCTATCCCTTCAGGGTGCGCACCTTGTGCATGACCGTTATCCACCCCCTTGGACCTTCCTTTAAGGCGCACATTTTCAGCCCAATACGATGCTTGCCCAACGGTTATCTTCACCGAACTCCCCCGTCAATTGGCGCATTGCTCAGGAGTTGCATGACCCCATATTCATCCCCAAGACCGCTCAGGAGACGCATATTCTTCCCAAAGATTGCTCAGACTTTACTCTATCCAACCCTTTTTCTATCTACTGAAAAAATCCTATTCTTTTTTAACTGTCCGTCAGCAGTCGCTCGAAAGTAAAGTGTGATTCAATTCATAACTGGCTTCCTTTCATTGGATCTGAAGGGGATAGTTACAACTTACACGGAAAAGTTATAGACATTGGATAAGTAAAATATCCCTATTTAGGAGCCTAGCACCTTGCTTGTTAAGGTTTTAAAGGCTTTAATTTATTGTAAAGCGAATATAATCTTTATAACTGGTTAAATTGAATTAGAGTATAGGAATTCTTTACTGAGATTCAATTTAAGCTAGATATGCAGTTATTATTCCTTTTTGAATTCTTGTATGTACGATACTTGCCTTATTCCAGTAGAAAAAAACTCTCGAATAAAATAAGGCTATAGGCAAATAGCTAATAAAAAATGTTGACACAATTTTTCTTAAATATGGCCCCGGAGAGTGTTGGTAGAGGAAAATTAGAAAATGGATAAGTTCGGTATGTTTTTTCATTCATGTAAATTGATAATACAAAACCTTATATACAAGTTTACAATAGATAAATAAATTTTACCTAGAAAACTGAAAAAAAAACTGATGTATGAAATCTGTCCAAAAACCGATTGAAACTGTGTAAAACTGCTAACTAAATCCCTTGTATGAAGGGATACAAACTAATTTATCTTATTATCTATACTTTGACAACACTATAAAATCAGCTGGCTGTTATGGGAATTGACCATACGGTGCTGCTAAAACTCATTTCCTTCTTCCACGGTTCTTCCACAGATTTGCTAGTGTACCAAAGGTAAATGCCATCTTCAATAACTAGAGTGAAATTAAAAGAAAAGGAAGAAATAGACTGGAGGTTTTTTATTTTTATTTTTATTATTATTTTTTTTTATGAGATACTACTCCCCCTCACATTCAAGCATACCATGTATAGGGAGGATGGAAAAAATACAAAGAATGATTTTGAAAGAAATAATTTCAAGAATTTTAATTAAACCTTGAAGAAATATTACTGAAAATTTTGAAGAAAGAGAAAATTATTGGCTGGACAAGCACTGTTGGAATGGCAGAACCTTCAAGAGACTCTCAAATATCAGTGAACAGAGAGGCACCAATACCTTATTAAATTTATTTTATGGATGTGAGTTACTTGTAATATCTAGTACAAGAGAGACTCTTATATATATGAGATTTAGACTAGAAATAGGAAATAAGTTAGTTTAAAAAATTAAACTAAACTTTCCTAAATATAGTATATATCCTAATTCTACTAAAGTTAGAATTGAATCTTCACACAAGAAAAGGATGAGATTAAAGGGCAACAGAATAAGGACTGACAGCCTAAAATTACTGTACGACTCGGGATCGAAGATAAAATTTTCCATTTTCTTGAAACTTTGTTTCCTCCTTTCGTTGATACAATTAACCATAATTGTGAGCTGTGAAAGCTATTATCTTAATAAATATTTGTGACCATGAGTCATTATAAGTGTTCTTAGTTGATAATGAAATTCTGGATTGCTGATATGTGGCATTGAATTCCAAAGTATGGCTCCATGCTATTACTTTTTCTTAAATTCTTGCCAATATTTTAATGCTTTTATCAAACTCTGTCTTACATAGTGATTACATTTTTTCTCTATTTACTTTTACCAATAAGTTGATTTATAATTGGTTTTCTTCTACAAATATCCAATTTGAATATTAAATCAGTTTTCATATATTGTAACATAGCAAGAGGCGACGTGGACTAGAAGGCGAGGTACCTGGGCCAAAGATGGAGCCTGCAATCCTATCTGTTGAGGTACACAGCTTATATAAATCTTACATTTCTGTGTGTGTGTGTGTGTTAGAATGTCAAATATGTGATGATGAATTATTTTTATTTTTGTCGAACTTTCAGGGTAGAGGGTTTAATGTTCATGTTCTTTATCTTGAGGAGCCTGTCTCAGACTACATTCAGTCTGTTGTGTCAACAGTGTTGCTGATAAATGACCAGGTACCTTGATGATGACAAAATTTATTTCTATTATATAGTTATCTGCTCTTTAAGGAGTTACAGTTTTGATGCTTTTCCATTGTTGCTAGTAGTTACAATTGTTTGTGTTAAACAAGTGCATGCAAATATATAGGCAAACAAATATCAGATTTGTTATACAAGTTTTATGAAATGTATCTGCTTAGATCTTGTTCTGAGCTTTTATAACTTTATATTCCCATTTGTTTAGTGTAATTTATGGATATGTGCTGACACAATGAAACTCAACAGTTTATAGAGACAAAAGGTAAAGGCAATGGCATGTGATATTGGGAATACTTGTATTGCACACAAAATGCTATCATGGGTGTCAGAATTTAGATAGGGTAAAAGAACAATATTGTTTCTTCTTCTTAAGAATTCTTCTCCTAGTTTTTACCACATATGTAGACAAACAAGATTCCTACTCATGTCATAATGTCTTTTGTGACTTATATGTGCGAAAATCATTTTCTTCTAGCAAGGATGAAGGTTCAAATTAGTCCATGTCCTATCTTGTTTATTCAGATATAGTCCCCATCCTATCTCCATAGACTGCTTCATGTTTTTAAAAAAGAATTTAAACATAGCGTTGGCTGCAGTGTTTTGAAAAACGCGCTTAAGCCCAAAACCCCACTTTTAGGCTTCGATTCGTGAGAAGTCCAGCCCCTTCAATGAAGCCCTGAAGCCCGTGCTTTATGGGCTTTTTAAGAAGCCCGAAACCCGTGCTTTTAGGGCTTTTTATTTAACACTCATAATTCTTATTATGAACCTTATTTTAATAAATAAAACTCAAAAAACCTATTTAGAAACCCTTCAACTTCGAACCTTTACGGCTGCAATATGATTTTAATGTTCAAAAAACACAAAAGAAGCACCTCTACGTGGAAAATATATCAAAATATTGACAACTACAGAGTACAGACTACGTAGAAATTGAAGCCTTTGATTTATATGCTTACAATTCAGATGATAAATTCACATCTCTTCATGATGATGATCATTATTCATTAGGACTAAAATTTATATGCTTTTCTTCTTTCTATAAAATAGAGTTGTCTAACTCAAAGTGGAACTATTTTATGATTTACGTTTTAACTTGAAGTTTTTTTTTTTATTTATTGGTCAATAGAGTTGAAATGCTTATAGATTATGATTTATGGTGTTCTTTTATAGTACTTTTATCATCATAACTTAATATTTAGATATATATGTTAAATTAATATTTTCTTTAATTTTTTTAACGTGCGCTTCACTTCGATGAAGCCCGCACTTCACGGTGCGCTTCCCGCTTAAGCTCCAAAGGACCTTTGCGCCTCAAGGGCGCTTTGTGCTTTTTAAAACACTGGTTGGCTATCATTTTTTCATATGTATAATTATTGTCTTTGCTTCATAGGAGCCCATGGGTGATATTCTGGTATTCCTTACTGGTCAAGATGATATTGATGCTGCTGTTAGGTTGCTTACAGATGAATGTCAGAACAATAGAAGGCACTCAGGTACTAATAATTTGGATATTATTAAAAAAAGGGCAGCCCACCATTGGATATTGATAGGAAGTTAAAAGATAAAGAAAAGAGCTTTAAATTTTCTCTTCTTTTGTCCAAGTTAACTCTCTTTTAGTGCAAGTTACTCCTATTTTTGTCTATATCACTCCCTTTTTCTTTGTAAGTTGCGGGAATATCTCTATTCATTAGTCTGAGATCCACATCTATGAATTGAAGGGTCCGACTTATTGATTCTTGCATTGTTTTTCTAATTCAAAGTAGTTGCACTTTATGGAGATATATGCCCAACCATTGTATAAATGTCCATGATAAATATTGTCTTCATATATAAACTACACTTGTATACAATCACTCTTAATAACATTTGGTCCCATGGTACATCTTTAGTTCTGTATTTGGATCAAGGTATAGGTCACTTGTGTGGATATGAGAGTCTTTATAGTTGCTGATTACACGAATTCCCCGTAAATTATCAAAAATCAGGCAGTTAAATACCGCCCTTTGCTTAATCTAAGTTAATTGTAGTGAACAACATGATGACTTGTATCTTCCTAAGGCATTTACTTTGAGGAATGCACTACCTCATAAGATTTCTTACAGGCTAATTTGTTTCCAGGATTGATCATTTTGCCTCTCTACTCGGGACTTCCACGTTCAGACCAGGTTAGTAATGTATCATGTTTAATCTTTCTCAATGTACCTCATATTTGTGAAGTCTTATGTTTAGCTCATTGGATATTGGGCTGCATACTCGTTCTACTTTATTCATAGGAGCTGATTTTTTCTCCCACTCCAAAAGGGAAGAGGAAAGTAGTGATATCGACAAATATAGCAGAAACATCATTAACTTTGGAGGTATTGCCTCTGTATATCAGTTTAAGATTCTGGAACTTAATTTCTGGCAAGTATGAAGCAATTGATCATATACCCTTTTCCTATTATGCAGGGCATTGTTTATGTTATTGACAGTGGGTTCTCAAAACAAAGATTCTACAACCCAGTATGTTTTTTTGTTTATGTTTTTTTTTATATGTTTGAGATCTAGCATAAAATTACTCCCGACTCCAAAATATGTCCTTAACCTTTTTTCAAATTAAGTAATCTAGATGACAAGTAGATCTAAAATGGCCATATAATTGGGTCAACATAATGTTTCAGTTCTTAGTAAATACTACCATTGTGAAACATCTAGTTTAAATGCAATTAATTAGGTGGAAGATTTTATTAAATTTTCATATTATTTCTAAAAGCTATGAAACATGGGTATTTTTCTTTGTTTTATGTTTTTAACTCCCCTTCAGATATCAGACATTGAAAATCTTGTTGTGGCACCAATATCTAAGGCATCTGCAAGACAAAGGGCTGGTAGGGCAGGAAGAGTACGTCCAGGAAAGTGTTATAGGTGTGTATCATACTACCTTATATGCAATATCCGCCCTTCACAGAAAACATTTTTTTTATAGGTCAGTCATACTTTCAAATAATAAGTGGTCAATCCTTAAATCTATTGACCAAAAAGCGTCCTAACTGAACAGATATTTACTTATTATTTATTTTGGTGGAGTGAGAACTACTTCAAAAAGGTCAAAACAGGACAAATATGTTGGGAGGAGTTTGTATTACTTTACAAGTTACAAAATATGGTCGTGAAACATTTGCCAAATTTCCATATAGCTTGCTATTGATTTTGGAATGCAGTTAGGTGTCCTTGACTCCTTGTCACACTATCCACGGAAGAATCTAATATTTAATCAGACATCAATCTACAATCTATTGTTGAACATAAATGACATTATGATGCACCAATACTCATCTTCTCAGAATATCAGTGTCCAGTACGTATCCGACTCTTGGTGACTCGGACATTCATCAGATACGCATCGGACACTTATTTTATGTGCTCCCAATTTTTAAATATTTTTTGAAGCGGACACGTGTCCAATACCATATGTGTCCCTCCATTTTTGAATTGATTGAACGTGTTAAACACTTTAAATTAAATGACGAACATGACAAAAAGCGTGAACGAACAACTCTATTTTTTTCTTCTTCATATATTCGCACTATAATTATTAAGAAAAAGAAAATTTTATAACAAAGTAAATTATATTTTCCAAAAGAAATATTGATGGTCATCTCTCTGCGCTCTTTATTTTGTATTTTAAATTTGTAATAATATCTTCATAGAGTGTTTTAGACTGCTTACAAAGCATGACTTTATATAAATATATGCACTAAAAAAGTACATAATTACCATATACTATTATTGAGCATATTTCGAGCATGTCGTGTTTATTGTTTATAAAAAAATCCCGTGTTGCCATATCTGTGTTGTGTTGTGTCCCGTACCTGTGCCTATGCAATGGATCGTTAATTCTCTTGTTTATGTTTGACAAATAATGTAAAAAATATAGCAGATAGTTTTAATTTGATAAAGTTTGCAGTTCAATGTGAATTTGCTGTTTATTTTTTACATATATGTTTGTGACCGTATAAACTACATTTATTTATTTGCCTTTTTTTGGCCTTTGGGTTTTATTGGAATTCCCTATAGGTTCTTGATGATGCATAAAATTTCATAAGTATTCCAGTTACTGACAAATCGATGTGTGTATTATCAACTTGATTCGGCCTCCAAAAAACTTGAGGCTTAAGTGAGGTGGAAATCGAAGAAATGGGAATATGCATGAGTCTGAAACAAGTTGATGAGGCCCGCAAGGAAATTTTTTGGTCAAATCCCAAGAAAAAGTCCAACGAGGCCAAATAAAGTCAAAATTGCATATTGAGCATGGCCCATGGCCGTGGGGCTGAGCCCAAGCCCATGGCAAGAGCTCTTGCTGATGTAAGCGTGAGTCCCAGCCACGACCGTGATGAGGACAAGCTGTGGCGTGACATGAGTCCTACCTCTCTTCCTCTTTTATCTTGCTTCCTAGCTATTTTGGAATATTTCGGGACAATTTTGATATTGCTGTTTCGTGTTGTGTACATTCCCCTTGCTAGCCTTCAACTCTTCACCATGTTACTACAAATTATTTTCCGACACATCAGTATTCCGTTGTGGTCAATCTCTATACTAAAAACAAATTTCCATCAACTGAGAGCTCCTTCTAGCTTCCAGGATCCAACTCCAAACCCTATTTTCCTCTCCTAGTATTCTTCCAAGTCCTACAGAGATCTCACCAAACACTTAGCCAAGTTCACTCCACCTAGGAACTCCTCCTATCTTCAAGGACAAGAAGCTTCTCCTATCTCCTATAACCCTATTCCATGTCCTAGCTTATAGACACTTTATACACAATATATGGACCAACGTCTTTTGTGTCATAATTGATGAATCCATCATTGGAATTGTCATGTTTAGAGTCTCACATAGGAAAATTGTTTAGAAACTACAACCAACAACCAAGCCACCTCTAAAAAATATTGTTCAATATGTTTTTTCTTAAATCACATTCATGCCTGTAATGAAAAAGTGCCTATGCTGCTCATACAGATTATTGAGTGAACGTACACGATTAAGCTTGCAGTGATTCAAAACAAAGTAGGTTATTCCCTGCTTCTATGAAAGAATGCTTAATGATTAAGATTTGGGTTACAAAGTTGTTGAGATTAGTTGCTTGTTTTAGCTTTTGTTCTGTTGCCATCAGATGTGCCCCCAAAATTATGATGTTTGGGTGTTTTATGCATGTATGAATATATTTTTTTTTAAACATATGTATGTGACACTATTAGTCTTCAGCATCATGGATATTTTTAAAGGTTAATTGACTTTTCCTTCATGATTGCGACCAGGTTATATACAGAAGAGTATTATGTCAATGAAATGCCTGCCGAGGGGATTCCAGAAATGCAAAGATCAAACCTTGTATCATGTGTTATTCAGGTGTGCAATGTCTTGCACGTTACTTTTTTTTTTTTTTTTTTTGGCACGTTACGTTGAACATTATATTTTGGGTGTGTAAGCAAGATCAGTTCATAACTGCAGGTGCTGATTCTTTTGCTTGAATCTTTCAGTTAAAGGCCTTAGGTATTGATAATATATTGGGATTTGATTGGCCGGCTTCCCCATCTCCTGAAGCAATGATTCGAGCCCTTGAAATACTTTATTCACTCGGGGTCCTTGATGATGATGCTAAACTTTCTTCACCTGTTGGATTTCAAGTGGCAGAGATTCCTTTAGTATGTTTTCTTTGTTCTGTTTGTACTGCTGATAATTAGTGTGAAGATAGATTTGAAGTTTTGAACTGTAAGTATGGTATGCGTTTTCCCCTACCATTTAAAAATTCTTATTGGGTAAAGAAGCCAAAGAAAGCTATTTAGCCCTATCACAATATCTAGGCCAAATAGAACTTCAATGATACATTTTACCGTATCATGTGCAGATGAGGCTTGTTAAGATATGTTGCTTCCATCTTTTGGCAAATGATGTTGCTTAGCAATTTATAAGATAGCTCCAAAAAATTCTGTCCTACGTGTTCTAAATATAGTATTTTGTTTTTTCACTTTTTTCTCCACATGCATCTCTCTAGTGCTTTCAGAATTTGATAATAGTTGCATATTTTATATAACCTTTTTGTGCCATACTCTATTACAGAATGAAAGGTTTTATTTTCTTCAATTTTCTATTTATTTTATTTCAGAGGGTTTAAGATTGGAGATGTATTATTCACTTATATTTGTCCTTTCATTCTTTTTTTTGAAGGATGTCCTTTCATTCTTATTTAGGAAATATATCATGAAATAGTGTCCCCAGTGCAGCTATACTTTATCATTTCCTTGTGTGCACAATTTATTTTAATTGTTAACTTTGTCTTGCTTTGTAAAATATGTATGTTAAGAAAGTTGGACTTACAATAATGTTAGCTTTGTGGCTTTCCAATCCATGTTCAATCCATCAACTTATGATATTTACGCAGTTCCTGTTTATTCTGTTAGATATTTTCGTACTTGCTCATTCTTCAAAATATTATTAGTTTTATTAGGTTTGGTTGAAAGAGGTTTGAGCTCTAGCTTATAATGTAGAATATGATTTTGAAATTTTCAATTTCTGTTGTGCTTAAATGTTCGCAGGATCCAATGATCTCGAAAATGATCTTATCTGCAGATCAACTTGGGTGCTCTGAGGAGATAATTACTATTGCTGCCGTTCTCTCCATCCAGGTAGATTGGTTTGCTTGTACCTTCTGTTTGATTTTGTTGGCCGTGACTAAAGTCAAAAGCGTCTTGGCAAATATTCAGATTGTTAATTTTAAGAAGCTGCACTAACAAATATCATGGAGCACTATGAGTACACTAGCAACAAGAATTAAAAGTTTCCAGCTTATAATAAAAGTTTAATGTGTTTTCTTACAGTCTATCTGGGTTTCTAGTAGGGGAGCACAAAGGGAACTGGATGAAGCCAAGTTGAGATTTGCTGCTGCTGAGGTTTCTGATCTGAACTCTTACTCTGCCTACTTTTATGAAGGCAGCCGTTATTTGCTACATCTTTTACGCATCAAAGCTTTTTCCATATTGAGTTCTACTATAAGTGAGAAGTCAAATTTGATATACCTTCATTTGAAGTTTATACTTCTAGGCCAGTCCGTTTTAGTCTGCTCTCTTAAGCCTAATTCAGCATCAATCTCTAGCCTTTGCTTTGTTTTATAGATTATCAGTTAGATCAGATACTTGGCATATCTGTCTCCAACTCCAACATCACAATTTGGTCTAGAATGTTGTTGTAACTTGTCTCATGGTAAGTGCAACTTTTGACTGATATATCAATTGAATCCCAAATTTGTAGTTGTGGTTGTTGCAGATCTAATGCTACCTTGATTACCCAATGATGTTAACCTGAAGTTTTACCCCAAAATCTCTTCTGTTCATATGGTTTCTGAAGTTGGAGTCTAAGTGCTTTTCTAGGTCTAAGTATGTTTATCTAAGAGGCTTAAAGCTTACACACTAGTTGGGATCTGATTGCTGTTATAGAAACACCCAAGGTTGTGCCTTAGGCCAAGGCTAGGGTTGCATCCAGAAATTCATTGCTGGATTTTCTGGATTCATTCAATTATTCATCCATTATGTTTAGTGTGGCTGGAAATCAGGAGATAGCGGCTGTAAGAGTGGCTGGAATTAAGGAGATATGAGGTTTAATTTGCACATTTGTAGGAATGTTGTTTTTCTAGATTGAGCTGATTCTTATGATCTTTGATTGATCTTGATTTACTCTATTTGTACTATGAAATAGGTTTCACCAATTGTCAATAATATGAATCGTTTTCTCTTGACTTCACATGGTATTAGAGCAGATTTTGATCCTGTCCTTGTTCCAAAGGTGACCCGTTTATGATGCCCCATTGGTCTCTTGCCAACTTGTAGAAGGATATGACGTAGTGGTCATGTGTAGAAGGAAAATACCTACCTATGAAGCATGGGTACTCCAAGGAGGAGGACCTACCGATACCGGATGCTTACCGGGTAATGGTACTCCACGGGTACTCCTGGGTACGTACCGGGTACTTACCCGAGTTACATGACCAATATTATTTCTTTGGGTATGGCTCGGGTACTCCTTGGGTACGGTCAAACATTAGTATTGGTACTTCTTGGGTCCTTCAAAATATGAAAATAATATAAACATAAGGCTACAAGATTTTCCGCAATATTGAAATACCAAAAGACATTAATAATTACTGCAGATCACCATTTATGATAGATTCATAACCCTTCTCTTTCAATCTGCATTCTGTTCTTTAAAATATTGATAAAACACGTCTGGAAATCAGAATTTAAATTACTAAAACCCAGCAAGATAAAATTCTAAAAGGTTCATAACCCTTCATCTTTCAATCTGCATTCTGTCCTTTAATATATTGATAAAATACATCTGGAAGTCAGAATTTATTTTACTAAAACCCAGCAAGATAAAATTCTGAAACCTATCTAATTCTTTTATCTATCTTATATTCTCTACAAAAAAAAAAAATAAATAAATCTATTATGATTTCTTGATGAATGATGAAACTGAAGATGTTTTTTTTTTAGCGGAAATGAAAAAACACTTCATTGAGGACTACATAGCGGTATAGAAAGGTACGAAAAGCCAAGGGAACCCGAACAAGACATAACCAAACTAAGGAACCCTTCATAACCGAAACACTAGAGCCGACTACTAGGTGTCCTAGATAAAACTCAAAAGAGGTTTGGAAACCCAAAAACAGGGGCAATGGGAAACCCTACCCCCCCTCCTGCTGAACCCTACCAACCTATCCTACCGTGACGCCACCACAACTTCAGTCTCTACTCAGGGACCCGAGCCATATCCTTGCTCCCTTTCGCTCCGCACATCGAGTTCTCCTTACCGCCTTGATCCTCGATCTCCATCTCATCTCTAAGCTTGAAATGCTCCAAGAGAAGAAGCTTCCCCATATACGTTCAGAGTCCTTGATTCTCCACCTTTATTGCATCACCTTCATTATAGAACTCGAAATAGTACCACACATGCTTAGCCGGACCAGACGAAGGATCATACATCTTCTTCATTGATACCCCCTTCTTTGGCTACCAGATATGCGCGAACACCTGTTGCATGTGTTCGAAATTGAACACCTCCTCTGTAAGGAAACACCCGACAAACAATTCCTCCATGTCTCTCTCACTCAAGAACCTCTCCCATCTCGAACTGGCTGATGTCCGATTCGCTATGCACCGCCATTGCCCCATTCCCCTCAACGCATTGTCCGCCGACTCTCCCTCGACCCCTGGTCCCTCGGATATCCCTGGCCCCACGCCACCACTATCCCCTCTACCATCTCCCACCCTCGTCCATACACAGACGCCACCATGTCCCTGCCCCTGCTAGCTGAAAAGTCCAAATTGACACCTTGACCGTGCTCCTTCCTATATTTGAGTGGTACTATAACCCTGCACCTCCCTCTCTCCCTCACTTATAGCCGCCTGGCGAGACCACACACCAAACAACAACCCTCACATGACATGAAGTGTCGACTTGGAAAAGGTTACTGATAGGGCACGTGTTGAGCACAAGATAAAAGAAAGAAAAAAGTGAGACTCACACACGAGGGATAGTGTTAAAGTGGTGACTAATATAATCGTCTTAATCTATTCCGCTGCCTGTCACCGCTGCCTCCATTGCAGTCACCTTGCCAAGCCCTCAACGACCCAAATCTTCAACTTTGTAGCTATAACCTGTCCAGCCTCTTATCCGGCCAAACTACTACCAAAATGTAGTTTCTATGTTATGAGACTACACTATAGAAATAGTTCATGAACCTCCCATCCAACCAATTTACTATTCAAACCTAGTCTGAGTCATGAGGTCGTACATTGCGACATCAGCAAAACTCTCTTATCAATCACATCAAGATAACTGCAATAGCCATCTTTCATTCCAATCTCAATGTGACTTACCTTGAGATTGAGGAGGAAGTGTTAGAGCGGCTGGAAATCAGGAGATGGAAGATTGGTTTCCACATTTGTAGGGATCTTGTTTTATTTAGATTGAGCTGATTCTTAGCATCTTTGATTGACTTTATTTGTAATATAAATTTTGTTTTACCAGTATGAATAATTTTCATTCAACTTCACACATTCAATTGGAATAATTCCATTACTCTAGTAGGCATGTGCTGGATCCAAGACATACCAAGTTTAAGACTCCTAATTTGAAAAATAAACAAATTAGAATCTCAAATATGTGAAACTTAACTGACCTTTCCAGAAAATCCTTGGGAATTCTAGACATACCTTTATATCTTTAAATGGGTGAAACTTGAGAAAAAAACCAAAGCCATAGGCAGTTTCCATTCAAAGAACAATATAAATTAAACTAGAATTAGCAACACCGCTCTTGGCTTCATTAAGAATAGCCTTCCCAATTCCAAATTGAACTGAACTATAGGTTCTGAACCATTTCCAAGATGACTGCTCCAATTTTTTATTCTCTAGTACCTTATTCTTTTTTTCTAGTATACATGTATTTTTGCTATAACACATAAATTTTACAATTTTGACAGGGCGATCATGTGACTTTTCTAAATGTTTACAAAGGATTTATTCAGTCTGGTAAATCCTCACAATGGTGCCATAGGAACTTCATAAACTACCATGCCATGGTGTGTATAAGCTTTATACAATATTTAAAGAAGCTTCTTTGTGAACAGCATTGGTTTATGTGAATGTGTTTCATGGTATGTAGAAAAAAGTGATTGAAGTTAGAGAGCAACTGAGAAGAATAGCAAAAAGATTAGGCATCAGTTTGAAATCGTGTGATAGAGACACGCAGGTAAAGTTTTTAAGCATTGGTTATGTTTAGCTTTGTGTTTGAGCGTTGTTGATGTTTAGCTTTGTGTCATTTACTTGTTTCAGTTAATAAGGAAGGCAGTTGTAGCTGGGTTTTTCGCAAATGCGTGTCGCCTTGAAGTGCGTAATTCAGTATCCTTAAGAAATGAGCATTTGTTTTTATTTGTAATTAACTTTTGTTAATGATATATGTTGCTTGTGTGAACTGAAGGCGTTCAGTCACAATGGGATGTACAAGACCATTCGAAGTGGCGAAGAAGTTTATATTCATCCGTCGTCTGTGTTGTTCAGGTTAGTAATGTGTATCTTTCGAGAAATGAAGTGTGTTTTTGTTTGAGTTTATGCAACTACTTATATATTAATTACATTTGGGGTTTGCAGGGTTAATCCAAAGTGGGTTGTGTATCATTCTCTGGTTTGCACAGATAGACACTATATGCGCAATGTCATCTCCATAGACCCTACTTCCCTAACTCAGGCTGCCCCACATTTTTACCAATCCTAATATTTCAATCATTCTTCATTCATGTCTCACTTCAGCTTATACAATATACAAATTTTATCGCCTTTTTATATGATTTTTAAGTCCATGTTCAGGATATTGTTGTTCATTTTGGTTACAAATTTTCTCACAATTGTTTTGGGACGTTTGGAGTAGTAATTA
The DNA here is from genome assembly GCA_036897625.1 of Pelargonium cotyledonis. Classification (NCBI taxonomy): domain Eukaryota; kingdom Viridiplantae; phylum Streptophyta; class Magnoliopsida; order Geraniales; family Geraniaceae; genus Pelargonium; species Pelargonium cotyledonis. The sequence goes on from JAYMTA010000910.1 coordinate 16,849, forward strand.
AGGTCAGAACTAATTGGACCACAAATTTTCTTTGCACATTTATTTATATAAAAGGAGTAGCAAGGCTTGTAGCGCCTCTCTTTACTCTGTAAAGATGTAAGGAGCATACATTATTTATGTTGTTTATGCACAATACAATTACGAGCACCAAGTGATTTTTTTTTATTTAAATAACGATCATTAATTTTTATAATTTTTCATATTTATGCCCATAGGTTTTTTTTTCTATATTTTCCTCCACTAAAATGTTCAAAAACTTTAGTTTTGCACCCAAATTTGAAACTAAAATATAATGACAGTTTAATTTTCCAACTAAGCTATGATATTTTTGTACTGAGTATCCAATTAATTGAAATATGTGTAAAGGAAAGCATAAATAACAAAATTGAAAGTTCAAATGACATTATACTTGACAAGTGTAAACAAATGCAACTTTTAAAAAAGAAAACACATTCACTAATCTGCTCAGGGAAGGTGAAGAGAGTGAAAATGAAGATTAAAATTTGTTACATTTGTGTTGGGTGAACGATTGTTTGGTTACATTTTATTGATAAATACATATTTCATAGTGTTGAAAATGAGATCTCGCAATAATTTCAGAATATGAAATCTTGTTGTGAACAATTGTAAAAGTTTTATTTTTGATACGATCCGACACCTCAATGATTGCCGCATCGGTATTTATCTTCAGCCGTCTCCAGGGAGGGCTGTCCACTTCACTACCGAACGAGGCAGAGAAAGAACTGTTAGGTTTTTTTACTCAATACTAAGGGGTTACCTCAATGTATTAAGATAATTGATTAGATCTTATTGATCAATTGATATTTAAATTTGGATTGGACCTAATTAATTGGTAGATATCCAATGGGAAAATGTAAAATGTTTAAAACCAAATTAGATAAGTTATTGGACTAGATATTATATAAGTTACCCAACCCAAACATTCATAAGCCCATTTACCTTAAGTCTTGATCAATTGGGTTGGTTAAATAAGAGATATTAATTTGAATAGGAGAATATCCGGTTGTTGGGTCAATTCAAAATCCCACAACCAATTTATATGCAGAAAAATCTCTTTACGTGAATTTTCGATTACACTATGATAAATAGAAACTTGGGTACTTGGCAGACTGCTATAGCTTTCGTTCGGAGGAGGAGGTTCTTTCTTCAATCTTCAGGTAATCCTCTTATCTTGCTAGAGAGAGTGTCAGATTTCCATCCGTAGAGAGACAATATTCTTCTAGAGGCTAGTTTCTTTGAAGCGATTTGATAACTGTTCTAACTTATTTTATTTTCTACGTTGTTACAATTTTTTTCACGTGAATTGTTTGTTTTGAGCTTCTAATTTAATTATCAATTAAATTGTTGAATCTTCAATTGTTGAATCTATTTGTGTGTTGCGGTTTCGTTTATTGGTTGCGGCTGTTTTTGTACCTTTTGCCTCTTGCCGCTTGCTGTTTTGGTGCAATACTTTCTGCTTTACGTTTTGCAGCTGCATGCACTGATCTTGTTTCAAAACTTTGTTTTGTCTGTGCTGCCACAACTTTTTGGACAAAACCTTTGTGTTTTATATTTGTGGCAACTGTGATTGGATTTTAATATAAATATTTATATATTTGTTGATCTTTGGTGGTTGTGTTTCTTTTGGTTTCAAACAGACATTTATTGTTTTTGATAACTGCGAATTGGTGCTTCTTTCTTTGCTCACATTTGCGGCTGTTTTGTTTCGCTGCCACTGATTCTTTTCTTTTGTCATTTATTTGGTTCATTATACCTTTGTGGCTGCTGATATTTTTTCATATATTGTTGTCACTGCTCTGTTATTGGTAATTGATTGAATCTGATTTCTACTGCTTCAATTCATTTGTTGGCATGATCATTGTTGATTAATTGTTATATTGCATGCTCGTTGGTTGCAATTAAATTATTGTTTATTACTTTATATCTTGTTTTCTGGTATTGGTGTTAATTACTTGATAAATAATTTAACAAACAATAAATTCGTGCATAAATATCAAGTGAAACTTTTAATATATATATAAACAATCTCTAGAATAACATTATAAAACATTTTATAAGACTTAATCATGTCAACCGAGAAAGACATCCCCTCAGAGACCAACGTGGGTTCAGGGTCTGCCCCCTCTAAATCCGTAACCACAATGTTCACCCCAAAAATTGATATGTCTTGTTTACCAAAAAAAATTTCTGATCAGAACTTCAGGCGTTGGCAGCAACATATGGACGTGTGACTCACGTTAAAAGGCTTAATATCAGTCTCAAAAACTGATTGTCCTAAACCATCCGAAAATGATCATAACACTACAAGAAAATGGGCTATTGAGTAAAGGTGGAAAGAACAAGATCAAGTAGTTCGTGGGTGTATCGTGTTTGCATTGGAGAATGCACTTTTCGATGTCTACTGTACATGTGAGCCAAAGTCCACAACTAAGCCTCTTTGGGAACGACTAGACATGTTGTATAACGCTGAAGATGTCGGAGCTGAGAAATACTCTAAGTTCCTAAAACTTCAGATGGTAGAGGGAGTAAGTGTGACCGAACAAGCCCATCAGTTAGAGTTTATCCTTCACACTTTGGCCGAATCTGACATGACCCTCCCTGTCAAGTTTCTAGTAATGGCTATAATAGAGAAGTTTCCGAAGTTTTGAGAAGATTTTGGAATGTACCTCAAGCACAAGAAGGAAAACATATCCCTAACTAACCTGATGACTGTCATTGCGATTGAAGAGAAACATCGTAGCTATGGGGTACCCTCTAAGCTTAGGGCAAACTTTCTGTCTTCCAAGAAAAATAGGAAACAAGTAAATCTCAACCCGAATAAAGGAAAATGCTTTGTCAAACCCAAATATAAAATTCAAAAGAAGCCCAAAGCAACCAAACCGTGTTGGAATTGTGGACATGCAGGGCATTGGGTGAGGGACTATCCATCCAAAAAGGCGAAGACTTAGCAGGCTTAAACAAGCAAGGCTCAGCATGCTCCCAACAACAATGCTCAAATCAACATGATCGAGGTGGATCCTATCCACTCCACTGAACCCAAGTATGTAACCTAAGATCCTGAAATTTTTAGTATTACTGAACAATATGAGTGGTTGGTTGATGCCGAAGCAAATTTGCGCACTTGTGCTGATAAATTTTTGTTTGCTTCTTACCAGCCTGTCTTAGGAAGGTCAGTGAGGATGATAAATTCAAGTCATGCAAGGCTCTGACTTTCTTCGTGAGACGAGAACTTGTTCAAGAACTTTTGGATCATCACTTGCCACGTAGGGACTGCTACTAATTGGAGAGAGTAGTACCAATTTAAGTCTCGCTCCATGAGAGAATAGCTAAACATGTTTAACGCAGTGATTTCTTACACTGCCACATTGCTATTGAGACTCACGATGACCCACATGTATTTAGTCACATGACTTATTAGGTCTATGCAGTCGTTCCCTCGGAATTGAGCAATAGATTGGACAGTCGTGATCATCACGAATTTCAACTCAAATTTTGATGTCTGAGTGAGGCACTTGAGGAATCCAGTCTCCATAAACGTGTTGCTCTACGTCACCTACGCCTTCATTGCCTAACATCCAAATGGGGAAATTTTCATGGGGGAAACTCCTCCATTGTTGTTTGGACCATCAGAGTGTTGTTGCTGTTGGTTATGTCGCGCCGCCATATGTTGATGATGCTGTTGTTGCTGGTTATGTTGTGCTGCCATATGTTGATGTTGCGGCTGCGGATGGTTATGCTGATAACGTTGGAATTCCAACGTCATCTAGAGTGTCATCTGAAGATCAGCCAACTGCCTCTGCTGACTTTGTTGCTGCTGGTACAAGGCAGCTTGAGATTGCTGCCATTGTACAATATCTTGTTGCAAAATTGAGTGAGCCACTAAATTCGCCAGTCCGTTAGTATTGGAGTTATTAGGGATCTTTCCAAGTGAATGATTTAGGGTTTGAACCCTCCCATGATCATCTAAGTTATCTTTTTTTTGACTAACATGCGTCGTCATGTTGTCATTCAGAATTGAAGCACCTCGTCTCACTGTTAGTGGACAGAGTGTCGGTGTCTTCTCTAGTGTTCAGTCTCTCGGGGGTCTTGTTCACCATAATGGGACGTTTACCCTTAGAAATGTCTTTCTTCTTTGTTTGTATAATCCTTTCGGGTTCCGTATTGAATGTTAAGGGTTGATCGTGACGTCTGCCATGAACAATTCTTTGCATACACTCTTAAAGAAGAATGACTCACACTAGATGACAAAAAACTACAACCAAGAAAAACCTATACTGTACACCTTTTTTCCCCGGCAACGACTCCAAAAATTTGGTGTGTAATTCCAACAACAATACCGAAGTTGCACAAGTAATATAGAATTGGCCGGTAAGTTCAGAGTATATCGTCTTCTCAAGGAACAATGGTGGTAACTGAATTACTATGTTGTAGTTATTTAATCTATAAAAGAAACGTAAACAATGTATTGGTGTGTGTTTTGATTACGGAAAGTAAACACAGTAAAGTAAACAAAAACAAATAAAGCAAGAGTAAATAAATGTGATAGACGTGATCGGCAATTGACTTATGAATAAGGTATTGCTTTATTTGACTGCTAGTATTTAGTTGTCAAATTTTCCCTACCTCAAGTCCGCTCAAGTAATCAAGTGTTTTTTGTGAGGCTCGCTTGACACTCAAAACGAATACATTATCCTCGATTAATACCTAGATGTAGTTTGCGCCCCTAGACATATTATAACAAAGGGGTCACATACGTGTTGGCTATGCGTCTGACTCTTATGAGAGGCATGAAAAATCCTAAAGCATTTTACTGCAACGAGATTTATTCCACTAAGTGGCCCGATCCACGTGAACAACCCTATTGTGTAGGTGAGACTCACACTGTGATCAAAGTCGTGGGTGATCATCCATAACTAGGCATTGCACCCAACGAACCACCACAATAAAAAAATGATTTGAACAACTAAAATAAATCAAATCAAATAATTACTCCAAGTCAACTTCATCCCTACCACAAGGAATTATTTACACATGGAAGTACAGAACACAATCATGCATAAATAACAAGCTATCAAATTGCTAAAACGAAACATACTCATAGATAGAAAAATTGTATCAGATTACAAGGTTTGAATCCAATCGTTTGTAAAGTAAAAACATAAGCAATAACCCTAAAATAGTGTGGGGCGGCAATCGATTGAGCAACGCTCTTGATTATCCCAGATCACACACTAGTTATCTAGCACAAACTATCTAAGCTATAATGGTGGAAGAAGAACGAATAATGGAGGTTCTCAATCCACTGAAAAAACCGAAAAAGAAGACACAAGATGGTTGGAAGAAAGGCAAAATTTGGATCCAAAATCCTATCCGAACTTTCCTATTTCTAGAGTGTAGTGTTGGCGCCACGGCGTAGAGTGCTTGGCGCTGCGGCATTGCAAAACTGATACGAGTTTGACTCGGCTTTGACTTTTGTGGTGACCCAGCGTAGCTGGCTTGGCGCTGCAGTGTAACTGTCAGTATACCCCCTTAATTTTGACTCGGTTTTCGCTCCCCTTCATGCCCAAACATCGAAATAATGGCTTGAAAAGCTCCAGAAAACTAAATCATAATATTTGAGGCACAAATGAGCGGAAATTAGTATAAATGAGTAAAAATACACCAAAGTCAAAATATGTGTCGGTTTTGCGAAAGTGTGTTTTTCATGTAAAATATGTATAACCAAGGCAAATCCTAGGTAAATCACGAGTCAAATGAGTCACACATAACATAATTTAGGTTTTGGATGATTTTTTCACTGCATAGAAATCATAGGATTTAGATTAGGGTTTAACATGCAATTGTGTTGTAGTTATTGTGGCTAGATTAGGGTTATTTTAATTCTAATTCATTCGTTCGTTATAAAAAAAAAAGGTGTAGATTCTCATATCGATCCTTGGGTGTTTTAGCTATAGGATTCTTGGGTGGTACCGCTGGAGAGGCTCTAGAACCACTCGTCCGCCCATGTGATGTAACTCCAATGAGCCGTCCATGGAGGCACGAAGGATCCTCAGGGATCAATGGGCTTAGGCCCACCTGTCTCCAGAAGGGACAGACCTTTCAGGGGACGTCGCTCCGAAGTAGGCGCCCGTGGAGACATGAACGACTATCAAGGGACACAAAAGGTCCACAACCACGCACATATTGTATCGGCAGGGCGGACCACAAAGGGGTTGCATCCCCCACCCCCACCCCCGGGGGGAACA
>JAYMTA010000911.1:0-23106 GCA_036897625.1 Pelargonium cotyledonis
AGCACTCCACACTATGAATCTTCTTGGAAGTAAAACATTATCAGTCCCAGAATCGAACTCCTTTGATCTTGGAATGATCTGATTGGAGCCATCCACAACAGCTTCCATTTTGCCCAGTAACACGTTACAGTGCAGCACATGCCTCAACCCATCTTCATCAACATCCGATCCCAAAGCACTGCCACATTAATTAAATTATCCATGAATCCTCAAATTTCTTGGTAACCAAACAGAATCGTAGAAACAGAGACTCACCTATAAATGCAGGAATAACAAGGACACCACCAGGTTGGGAGCTGCTGAACCCAACAGTCAGAACACCAACAATCTCCTCCGCCGAGCCGCTGTAAATAGCGCAATTCATATTGGGGCCGCCGCATTTCTTGGACATCTCCCTGGTGAAGATCTTGAACGATTCGTACCGAGCGCGACCCAGAAAACCAGAATGCGTAAGGTCGTGTACGGCCACAACACTCGCCTCCATCCCCAAATAACTCATATTCGAAACAAACATTTCCTTGACAAAGTAATGCTCTGTCTTCTTCTTTCGGCCTCTCCACCACTCCGTCGTCGATCAGAAACCTGAAATGCCTCGACCCATAACGGTCACTCGATACCTCCTCGTCGGTGGCACATTGGACACTCAATACCTCCTCGCCGGAGTCGGAGCCAAAACGGACACTCGGGACCTCCTCACCGGATCGGAGTTGGATCCGATCGACATTATTTCCATGCTATCAGTCATGAATGTGTCTTCGTCTTCTTGGCGATAACGGACATTAGTCGATACCTCCTCGTCGGAGCCGATCGATGTTTCTTGACTATCAGTCATGACTGTGTCTTCTTGGCTGTCACGTCGAGCCTCACTGCTCGCCTTATCCGATTGAAGTTTTTGCAAGATTTTCTTGGAGAGTAGCTTTTCAAGAAAATGAGAGTGGTTCTGTTCTGTGCGTGCTCCTATATATTTAGACTTGATTTTTTGCCATAGTTTTGGCGGTTTCAAACAGTTAGAGAGGCGGTGCCAGATGGCAATGACACAGTTGAAATTACATGTTTGTCCCTCCCTGGTTTCTATGAGTTAAAAGAAACGGGAGGATGATGAGGGGTAATATGGGAGTAATGAAAAAAACATTAAAAATTTACGATTTTGGGTCATTTTCTCCAAGCAATGAGTACAAATTCAACCAAACTAGTAATTTGTATCTTTGAATTGCATAGATCAAACACAAATAGCCCAAGATTGCATGACCTATATTTATGATAACTCCATCCATAAAACACAAAACTACTTGATTTTAAGTAAATATCAGTTCCCATCTTTTACAGAAAATTGTTCAAACCAATTTTGACATATATAATAGCTGTTGAAGCATGAAACAGTACAAGTATGGAGGTGGCCAGTCTTCAGTTGAGGAATACCTATCAAAACATTTTTTGAAGCTTTTTGTCTTCTAAACACTGTCTGCTCTGTTCTCTGTTAGCTCCATCAGGGAGTCTCTCAATTTCTTTGCCGGAATCTCCTTCTTTGCCTTCAAGAACAATTGAATAGAATGTAAGTAAAAAGATTAGCTACTATAGAGAAAAAGAAACAAGATGTTCAATGAAAACAATTTGATTAGTCAATATTCTCACCTCAACCCTGAGAATGTTGAGGACCATTCCATCAAATGTGGTTACATTGGCATCAACTACTTGAAGCCCTAAGGAATTCATGGCCTCCATCAGTTTTGTAAACCCACCTTGCTTCTGCTCACACAATGACTTGATCAAGAAGTCTCTCCTGCCAATCTGATTTACTTCCACTTGCTCCTAAGAGAAGAAATGTTTAGTAAATCTATGAACAACTAAATATGCTAGAGGTTCTGCTATGTCTGTTTTTGTTACCTCCATCAGTTTTTTCTCAGAAGTGGTGTTGGAACTCTGGTTTTGAGATGTAGCAAAATGTCCAAATTCTCCATGTACAGCATCTAACTTTGGCATCCTTTTCGAGTCGTTTTCTTCCATTTCCTTGAGCTCATCCTCCAGTTTCTTCACCTCATTCTGTAGCTCCACTATATAGTCAACTGCATCTCCAAGAGTTGCAGCTTTATCCATCTGAAAGAAATTATTACATACAATAGAGTCAAGATTTATATATATCAGAAACAAATTTTCAGGTTCAGCAATTGACAGTTATTGAGCTCTAGTACCTTGGTTATCTTGGGAACTAATGCGCGCAAAGCATAGAGCCCATCTCTAATCCTATTCCTCCTGTTTCTCTCAGTGAAGAGATTCTTGGACTGAAAACTTTCTCTATCTGCCCTTTGGATAAGCCTTGCCTTGTCTTTCCTAGTTCTGTTGGCATTACCTGAAAGCAAGCCTGGTTCTTGCTTTAGCAGGGTTTCACTGTTGGGGGACCTCTTAGAACCAAAAGATTCTCCCATTGGCTGCTTCAAAGACCCATCTTGAGATATGCAACCAGAGTTTGAATCAAGTGATGGGTGTTCATGTGAAGAACCTTCAAAGCTGGGATAGGTGCTGGATTGGGTAACAGGAGGAAGAAACTGTGCCCCTGGAAGCAAACTCAAAAACTGGAAAGCTGGCTGCCAGATTTCCAGGTATTCTGTGTGTGATGAATCAAGATGGTGCTCATTGGTAAAGCTTTGCATGGTCAAGTCTAAAGAGACATTGTAGTGAGCCATAACTAGCCCTATAATCTTTTGATCATGTGGTATCTGCACATAAAATGAGTACCAAATCTGTAAAATTGAGATGAATGTTTAAAATGAACACTAAAAATGTGTAAAAAGTCTTAACAAATCTTACATTCTTTGCAGTAAAGAGCTCAATGAGACCACCAAAAACTGGGATCAAAACTTGAGTGCCATTTAAATGCTGTCATATAACCAGTTTACAAGTTAAACAATGAGCAATAAACTTCATATGAATTGAAATTATGTGCCGTCAGTCCCCATCCTTGTAGATGATGAACTGTGATGCATATATGAAATGTGTCATCTGTATATAGAATTGGTTGAATGTTTGATCAATATACCCTTTCTAAGATGAGGAACTAATTAAATAAAAAGTGTTACAGCCTAGAAACTGGATTTATGGGTTTTTTTCTTCTCTTTCCCAGGAAGCTGACAAGCAACATATTCATTTGTTCTGACTAATCAATTGATACAGGACCATTCCAAAGTTCAACACTCAAAAGAAAATGTGTTTGAATCCCAATTAGACAGTATCAGTTTCATATATACTATAATAAACTAGTGATCCTTCAATTATGCTTATGCCATGCTGTTTCTAGTGTTAACTAAAGACTTTTGGCTACACAGAAAATGCTAGAAAAGGAAAGAAAATCAAATAAACATGTGGTTTGCTTGGGGAGAAACAAACAACCACCCTTTTATATGGGAATTGAAATTTGAAAGCAAACACATTAGTGGCAGTGACAGTCACATTCTTCAGAAAACATAATCACAAAATAAACTTAACAAATCAAGCAAATATTCCATGTTCATTTATGGTTTCATTACATCAGTTTTGTCATCAAACAGTATTAAAGTAAGTGAAATTTTGCAATACCCACATGATGAGAAGGATCTGAATCAGAGTTGTCATGAGTAATCCACCTGGGTTTGTTTGATATCACCACCTCTCCATGGACCCTGCAAATCAAAATCCCCACATCTCTCCATTAGTACTGTTTCTGGGTCTTGCACACAGAGGAGAGAGAGCAGTGAAAAATGTTGTACCCAGAATAGAGAGCCATGGAAGATGGAAAGTGAGCAAGAGCCTCACAAGCCTTTGTCCTAATGGGATGCTGAGAATATATGTCTCTGCAAATGGTGGACAATGGCTGCTCTCCTTTCTCCTCTTTGACACAGAAATGGGTTTTGCTATCAACCCCACCCCCACCGCTGCAACAGCAACCCAACCACTCAATGAACCTATCAATAAAACAGAGCTCAAAGAGATGAGATCAGTGCACTGGATCATCGAGAAAAGAAGAAGAAAATGCAGGTGGGTCTGGTTCGGTACCTTGAAGGTTCATCGCCAAGCTTCCAAACAACACAGTAGTCCCAAGCCTTGGAGTCAACAAGAGGTCTCAGCCACTCCACTGCTCTCTCCAGAGCTCTCATTGCTCTTCTTCTCTGTACCTCTCTAGCTATAGAGTCTGTGTCTGTTTCTGTTCCCTTTATAACAACCCACAAGCCACATGGTCCACGGAAACCCCAACAAATCTGTTTTATCAATTCTCTTTTTGTTTGGATTGGAGACGAAGTAAAAAAACAAAAAAAAAAGAAGAAAAAGGTCCCATCTTTTTTTATTTTTCATTTTCATTTTCGTTCAGAACAGAGAATCAGTGACAAAATCTGTGGCATAGCAATCTGCAATAGCAATATGGTACAGCTGCAGCTGGTTCTTTTTTTTTGACTGACAATCCTAAGCACACAAAAAGAAACGACCAAGCATCCAACGGTTCAAAACCAGAACTGGTAATCATCAAAGATACTAGTATTTTCCATTTACATTTTAAAAATAATGAAAATTGCTAAATTTTAGAAATTGCATTTTGGCGCGTGGGAGAAGGGTTCGAACTGTAGGAAACAGTATATTGGGTACGATTATGGCACAACCGAAGGGTCACCGGACTGAACGGTGTTGAAAAATTAAGCAAAAACAGAACCAGAGACTGTACTGTGTGTACAAAACAAAAGGATAAAATTGACTGTGTATGTTGTTTTTTTTGTACATTTGCTTGTTATGGATAAAATTGAGAGGCTATGTGCTGTGTCAGTTTTGGTCCATGGCCTGCGAAATGTTTGGACCCTTTTTGCCCAAATCATTAACACAGATCTCAACCATGATTATCGGTGTCAGTTTTTTTCATGAATGAAAACTTACCATATGCTAAGTATGTATTAATGTTGCAACATATTACATATTTGAATTGTCAAGTGGAAAAGAAGAAACTAAGAAAAATGAAAACAAATGATATGAACCCATAATGAATCCTTGCCCGCCGCAACTCTGAAACAACACATAATTATGTGAAGAAGCTTTTCACTCTGCATCATATGCTCTGAATTTGGGCTCTTCTCCTCTACCAAATTTGTTGACAACCCCATTTTCATATGGCATGAATCCTCTGGTTCCTCCATTGCCTCCTTGTGATCTACCACTTGGGAATCTCTTATCAAACCCATACTCAACACCCCCACCACCTTCTTTGGGATTTCTCATCTTGTTCTCAAACCCAAACTCACCACCACCACCTTCTTTGGGAGTTCTCATCTTGTTCTCAGACCCGTACTCAACACCACCACCTTCTTTGGGATTCCTCATCTTATTATCAAACCCATACTCAGCATCTTCTTCCCTGGGTCGAATACGAAAGTTCTGGCTTTCGGGTTGAATTCGATTCCGGTTCTGGTTCTCAATGTCTCCTTCCTTGGGATGATGGTCATGAAAGTTATGGTTTTTGGGTTGTGCTTGTTTGTGGCTCATCTTTGGTCTCTGGTTGTGGAATCTCCTGTTACAGAAGCGTCCGAGGAAGCAAGCTATAGCTGAAATGGCTACGATTACACCTAAAACAATGAAAACTGTCCCAAAAGACCCATTTGAATGGGAGTGATTAGGCTGTTGTCTGGGGATAGTTTGGGGATAGACCACAACAGGCTGTGGCTGTGACTGTGACTGTGGCTGTGGCTGTGACATGGAAGATGACATGTTGTAGGCTTGGTCGTTTACAGGTTACTGAGCTTAGCAAGAAGAGATCAAAGAGAGGAGGGTGTGGGATTTGGTTTTAGTAGTGAAAATTTGGAGATGGTGTTGTTCTTTGAGTGCAGAGCAATGCAAGTAACAAATATTTTCATGTGAAATGGGGTTTATATGTATATTGTGAGTTAAGCCTAATGCACTGTGTTGTTTTTAGGAATTGAATACAGAAAAGAAGAAACTTTCTTTAATAAAGGTATTCTCTTGTGAAGAAGGAGCTGTCCAGGTTGCTTTGTAAGGAGTGAAATTAAGATTTTAGGTTCTTTTAATCTCAAGACCCCATGGAAGTGTGGGTTTTGTTCATTATGTAATTGTTTCTGTAGGAGGTTGTCTCTTTGTGCAAGTAATGTGAAATCCAACTGTCAAAACTATAGCCCATTGTCACATGACGAGAGAATCAGTCCCGTGCGGTGCCCAAACTCTCATATTATAGAGGAGGGGTCAACTTTCTTCGTAAATGTCAAACACAATAAATATATTTTGAACGGTGATATTATACTTATAGCATGGAATAACACTAATACAAGTTTATAAGACGTTCGTTGAAAACTAGTTTTGCTAATTTTCTTGATCCAAGATTTGTGTAAGCAAGTTGAGGACAAAAATATGGGTTAAACATAGGATTTTGTGTGAAGCTTATTTGTTTAATTATGTGAAGCTAGAAGAGAAGGGGGGTGTTATGTTTGTTGCTTGATTCATCATTGATTGTCTTCTTTATTCTCTCTTTTTTCAACAAAGGAATCGATTCTGCTAGTGAGTGGGTTGGGCTGAGCTAGCTAATTCTTCAACGTTTTTTAATGATTGATCCATTACATATACTAGTATAATATTATTATTTCAGTTTAGTTTTAAAAAAATTAGCGTGGATAATAACTATATTTAAGCCAAGATATGTCACCTGCATTAACAAAAAAAAAATGCAACAAAAAAGAAAGAAGAAAACCAGCAAATTCATATGCTCTTATGCGTGTATTTTTACGTAAGTTGATGTAATTATGTCCGAATGAGTTACTGGCATCCTATTTTTATTTTTCATTTATTTATGTGTGTAAATTTTTACACACTTGCTACAAATTCTTAACTCACACGAGAAAAACCCAGTCTATATGAAAAAAATCAGTTCTAAAAATAATACTCCACCCAACTCAAACATTGAAGTCTTATGTGTTATTAGGCTTCCAGTGTTCTCTATTTTTTATTCGAGAATCTTTAAGTTAAAGTCGGGAATTTTGACTTGAATTTGTAGACATTGGAAACTAATATGAAATTTTCAGGGTGAGGTGGAGTGTTCCTTAAGAAAAATGTTGATAAACTCAAACAGACTCTCATGAGTCAAATGTTTTAAAGCCAAAATTTGAACCAGTCCGCAACCTACACTCATTTTGGGTGAGTTAGGTTTGATTTTATTTTATTTTGTATCACATTATGTTTGCATGTACCAAATTTTACACATGTACTAGGAGATGCTTCTATAATTGCACCACTTTACTAGTTAGTACAAGTTCACACGAATTGGTCTATTTTGTTTTTGTGGATGGACATAAAAACCAAGAGAAAATGTACTTTGCCACCTTTTGTCACTTCCCTATGAAACATCAAAAGCAATCTTTACTATTTTTATTTGTCAAAATATTATTCGTACTAATCATCTGAGAATATATCCATGCAATGTGTTGTGTGTAAGTTATGTGTTAATAATCCACACTTTGCTTATGCTAAATCTAAATCAATTTTAAAAAGCAAATTGAGCATCTTTGTTTGGTGTAGTGCCCAAATTAAATTACCCTCATTATTGGAGTCATTTACGCGTTATATAAACTTTATCATTAGTAGAGCTCTAGCTCTAAGGAAGAAAGGTTGACAACTTTGGTATTATTTTCTTCTTAGCATATATTCCCTCCGTCTCAAAAAAAGTATCTTGTTTATCTAAATTTTTTGTCTCAAAATGAGTGTCTTGTTTCTATTTTTAAGCTATTATATTAGTGTTCTTCCTATATTACCCTTATCACTTATGCACATGGGCAAATCTGCACATGGGGTGTAGATGAAGAAAGTGAGGGTTATATTGGAAACACACTAAATTATTTTGTAATTCTTAATTTTTGCAAAAAATGAAAACAAGACACTCATTTTGAGATGGATGGAGTATAATAAAATAAGAATGTATTCTATCTTGTTTTATTTGTTAACCTCCATATTTTTTTTAGGATGGTCTAAAGTTTGGGTATCTTCTCCTTAGACTTCATTATAGAATAATCATTTTATAAATTGATTCTAAGTTTGAATTAAATAACAAGTCATGTTTGAATTATTATATGATTTGCAACGAGAAAACAAACCTGAAAAACTAACTTTTAAAATAACTTTCAAGAACAAAAAAGTACAATATTCATAAATTCTCACAAAAATGTTGTTTTGATTCTAAATCCTAGATCAATTTTGTCATGGGAGATGTGAAGATTTTAACTGTAAACAAATTTCAAATGATGATTAGTATGAGTGTGATAAATCAATTTAAAGTTGTCAACCGCAAATATACATGTTGTTCAAGAACTTAATGATATAAACCGAAAGCCCAACCAATATGGGCCCAATAAAAATTGGAAAGTTCGTTAGGAAGTTGGTGACGAGCATGACACTGCGCGCCTTCCAACGGCTACCTGAACAACCTCTCACCTGTCTCATTCTCAATGAAATGTTCACACAAACAAAGTGAACCCCAATTTTAATAAAAGAAGAAGAAACAAAATTCAATCCCAAAACAAACCAAATAATTTTGAATAAAACCACTCTCAAATTAATTTTCACTGTAATCACCAAATTCACCCCATCTTCAACCTTGCAAAATCCTGATGTCACTCTTAGCCTCTCTGTTTTCACTCCTCTGCCTCCTCCTCCTCCTCCCACCTCCAACAGGTACCTCTCAACATTCTTGTTTGGTTCCCGAGAAAACATAACAGAATCTACTCAATCCCATATTTTCTTCCTTATCGATCTTGCAGCTGGTGTGCCCATCGGGATCTGCTATGGCCGCATCGCCGACAACCTCCCGCCTCCATTTGAGGTCATGGAGACGCTCAAATCCAACGGCATCACAAGCGTTCGCGTCTTCAATCCCGATCCTGCCACCCTCCAGTCCCTCTCCGGCACCGGAATCAGCCTCGTCGTCGGCGTCCCCAACGAGCACCTCCCTTACCTCGCATCCGGCACCGCTGATTTCGCTCTCACCTGGCTCCAATCCAACATCTTTCTCCACATCCCCACCGACCAGATCCAGTACATCGCCGTCGGGAACGAGGTCTTCCTCCAAGATCCGTACAACACGCCCCACGTGGTTCCAGCCATCTTGAATCTCTACCAAGCTCTTCAAAATCTCGGGCTCGAAAACGACATCAAGCTCTCGTCGCCGCAAGCCGCCTCGGTGCTGTCTGGTTCGTTCCCTCCGTCCTCTGCAACGTTCGATCCGTGCATCCGAACCGCCATGGCCGCTCTGCTTCAGTTCCTCGCGTGCAGTGGCTCGCCGTTTATGGTCAATGTGTACCCATTTCTCAGCTACGCGAAGAATCCGGACCCGTTGTCTTTGGATTATGCTCTTTTTGGGGGTGTGAATTCGTTTGCGGATGGGAATTTGGTGTACAGCAATCTTTTCGACGCGAGTATTGATGCGTTTTTGTGTGCGATGGAGAAGGAAGGGTACGGCGGAGTTCCCGTGATGGTGACGGAGACGGGTTGGCCGACGGCGGACGGCGAGGGGGCGAGTGTGGCGAATGCGATGACTTATAATGGGAATGTGGCGAGGCGGGTGCTGAACGACGTCGGAACGCCGAAGAGGCCCGGACTGCCGATGGAGGTTTACTTGTTTGATTTGTTTGATGAGAATTTGAAAGGAGGGCAAGAGTATGAGAAACATTTTGGGATTTTTAGGCTTGATGGGGTCAAAACCTATGATCTCACCTTTTGTTGATTGAACTAAATTACGTGGATTTGATTGTAATGTGAAATGTATCAACAATTTGAATATGATCTCACTTTTTAAATAAAATAAAAAAAAAAATTGTAGTTCTTTTCATTTAGCTTAGAATTAGAAATAGAAATTCTTATTCAAACTCGACTCAATCATAGAGAAAACACCATATGTCCTCTCATCTACTCGTCACTTGTAAGTGATTAAAATGACCTAATTCATAATTTCCTAATCTTTTTAAGAACATGTCTTTCCTATAGTTAAGAGATATAAGTGAAATTATATCTAACACTTGATAACGTTTTTTTTTATCAAATCCGCTCACTCTAACTTAAGCTTTGGAGGAAATTTTGTTGAAGTCAATCATGACCTATCTCACGTATATTCTACATGTGCATGTTAACAATAAGGTAACACGGGTGCTATTGTCATTGTCCTTTCACTGACGAGCTCTAGATGACCACAATTAAATGAAACTACATCCTTTTCATATTAGACGTTTAATATGAAATGAAGCTAGTATTATACAAGACATTTTGAGGTTTGAAAACACAAACAATCAATGAATATTATTTCACAACCCACGGAATTTCTACACTCATTGAGCCAAGAACTCCGTATTAACTTAGTTGGTAGAACCATTTGGGAGAGTTCAAATAAGTGTTGGGTTGGTAGTGATTTTTGAAAGAGTCCACACTCTACAGTTGCTAGTTGGTAGTGTTGTTTCAGATAGTTCATATATAGTCTAAATATTTTAATGATTTATATCAACGTGATCTACAAAAAGAATGTTAGGTTTTGCCAAAATGGTTATAAAAAATAGGGTAAAATATTTCTAGACCCTCTGAACTTGTTTCTATTTAAGAGTTGACCCCTATTTAGGATTTTGCCTTCTTTTAATTCATGGATTTGCACATTTTTATTTTTTTGCTCCAACTGATCTGCTACTACAGGTTTCAACTGACACATCATCAAGGAAAGCCATGTCACCATCGCCCACTCAGATGGCTTTACCACGTCATCTTAGATGGCTTCGCCACATCAGCCAAAAAAAAAAAAAATCCCAAACAGGAATGTTTGAAGGTCGGGAAAAGAAAAAGAAAAAAAGACTTAAAACCCAAATCATCTTTTCTCTTTTGGTTGTGCTCTTCAATCACTATGCCCTAGTTTCTAAACTTCTTCATCAAGCTCTTAACCACCCAACTGCATCTTCTTCTTCTTCTTCTTCTTCTTCTTCAAATAAGAGAGTAAAAACTTTGGCTTCAAGTTCAGTTTTTTCTTTGTTTTTCTATTTAGTTCCTCTTCCATCTTCTTCGTTGTCTCTCAAGTGAGCACTAGCGGAGGCGATGCTTCGGTGATGTTGGCTCTCAAGGACAGCCTCAAGGCTCCTGTTTCTCTCGGGTAGTCCGACCCAAATCCCTGTAAATAGGAGCACGTGTGTTGCTCCGACGACTAGAGGGTCACCGGCCGGATCCAAATCGGCCACCAAGAGCTCAAATGTACACTTCCGAATCCAAATCGGCCACCAAGAGAAAAGCAAATAATTATTGTGAAGTCATTAATTTGGGTGACCACACCTCTAACAAGAATTTGAAAAATACATAGTTGCATAAATCACCTAAAATTGAATCAAAAGCTTCAAATGCCCCAAAGTAAAATTTTCTTTCATAGCTTCGAAACACAAGCCTTTAATTGTTCCTTATATTGCTTTTCACTTAATAAAGTCAGAAATTTCTTGGATTTCCTGATCCTGTATATAAGTCAAAATCATTCAACATTGTGGACTCAAAAGTAGGAGCCCAATTGCCAGAGCAAGGTTTTCCTCGCAAGCAACAAGATGCTAAGTATGGTGCTATGGGTTCCAGTAGGTGTTTGGGTTTTAATTTAATTTATTTATTTATTGTTTAAGATCTTCAAACGTTTGATTTCGGAAAGAAAAAAAGATCTTCAAATATTGTGATTTTTTTTTCTTTCTGGCTGACGTGGTAAAGCCATTTGAGGTGGCGAAGATGATGTGGTGACGTCATATGAGGTGGCGATGGTGATGTGGCTAGCAGTGATGATATGTCACTTGAAACTTGTAGTAGTAGGTCAGTTGGACTAAAAAATAAAAATGTACAAGTTCAGGGGTGGAAATGAGACAAAACTCTAAATATGAGTCAATTCTAAAATAAAAACAAGTACAGGGGTTTAAAAATATTTTACCCTACAAAATACAAAGATAGATCATCATTCTTTGTCGGATAGGATAAAAAGCACACCACACCAAAAAGACACTACATTATTAAGTGAAAATGGACAAAATCCATAACATACTACATAAAAATTCCTTGTAGAAGCTCACTTTTCTTTTGTTGTTGAAGCAGAATCATTCCTTAATTGTTCCACGTTGTTCTTACGCACAAATTTGCAAAGAAAATTCCATTTCCACGCAACAGTAAAAAGTTCTCTCAGTCTCAGTACTCTATAAAACACACAGCTCGCTCCCATGAAACCCAAACAAAACAAAACACTTCATTTCACTTCACAAATGGCAGAGAATCTTGCTATGGAAGTCGATACTCAGTCCATCAATGCCCTTTTAGGCGCCGCAGAGAGGGACTTCCTCGTTCGCAACAATGGTGATCAGGTGTTGCAATTTTTGAACTACCCATTTCGTTTAAATGATCATTTAAGTGCTTATTTACTTTCTGGTACATAAAATTTACAAACTTTGGTGAGTATAGGATCTGAAGTTTCTGTTTCAATAGAATGTAGATATTAACTTGTTATTGGATTTAGTCTTGAAATGTGCTGCTTATCTTTTTAATGTATATATCTAGGTGCCGGTTTCTGAGCTTGAAGGGAAGGTAGTAGGTCTGTATTTTGCTGTGGATTCATACGAAACAAGTACTTTCACTCGAAAGCTTGAGGAAGTTTATGGGAAGTTGAAGGATATGGGGGAGAGTTTTGAGATATTGTTGATATCATTTGATGAGGTCGAAGAGTGGTTCATGGAAATGTTTGAGAACATGCCTAGTAGTTGGTTTGCTCTGCCTTTTAAGGACAAGCGTTGCGCCAAGCTGTCTCGATACTTCGAGGTTTCAACGTTTCCCACATTAGTTATCATTGGCACAAATGGGAATACACTTCATTGTAATGCTGTTGAAACCGTTAAAGAACATGGAACTCTAGCATACCCGTTTACCCCTGAAAGGATGGCGGAGCTAGCAGTGATGGAGAAGGGAAAAGAAGAGGCTCAAACTCTTGAATCGTTGCTGATATTCGAGGATCGAGACTTTGTCATTGGAAAGAATGGATCAAAGGTAAGAAATTTGAAACATTTCGTTTAATAATGTGTCCCCAAGATGGGCATGGATTGATCTTTCTGTTTAAATGACAATGAATTGTCTTGTATTTCAGATTCAAGTGTCCGATCTAGTAGGGAAGATGATCCTCATCTATTTCTCAGCCCATTGGTGCCCTCCATGCCGCAACTTTACACCAAAGCTTATTGAAGCATACAACAAGATTAAGGCGAAACATGCCGCATTTGAGATCATATTTATATCTTGGGACAGAGAGGAGGCTTCGTTCGATGAGTACTTTTCAGGAATGCCATGGTTGGCGCTTCCCGTTGGCGACAAGAGGGAGTCAATTTTGAGTGGCAAGTTTAGGGTCAGTGGCATTCCTAAGCTTGTAGCTGTTGGATCAAATGGCCGGACCATCACGAGGGAAGCTGTGGATCTCATTTCCATTCATGGCGCGGATGCCTATCCTTTCAGCGATGAGCATGTAAAGGAGATAGAAGCGAAATTTGACGAGATGGCGAATGAGTGGCCCGAGAAGGTAAAGCATGAACTCCACGAGGAGCACGAGCTTGCGCTCACTCGGTGCAGGGTATATGGGTGCAATGGGTGTTACCAAGAGGGGCACATATGGTGCTACTTTTGTGGTGTGTGTGATTTTAATCTCCATCCCAATTGTGCTCTTGTGGAAGAGAAAGAATGTGAAGGAGAGGTCTGTTTCACAGCTTGAAGGTGTTGTATGTTGAAGCTATGTTTTGACATTATCTTGGATTTTTCTTTGCTTTCAAATGGGTTTGTTTTTTTCCATTTTGTGTATCTTTTTTTTTTTCTTTTCTCTCCATGTAATGTTCAAGCTTCAGAGGGCTCATTGGAAGCTGAACTTTGGAGTGTTGGGTTTGCTTGTATTGTTGTATTTGTATGACTATTTTGGTGTGTTCCTCAATAATAACATAGTATTGTTTTTTTAGTAATGTTCTGTCCATTTTGTGTCAATTTGATTCTGGTTTAATTTTTGTTCAAATTTGTCATTTTAGCATCCGCTTTTGGTCAGAAAATTGACATTTGATGAAAATGCCTAACCTGTGTAGCAAAGAAGTGTGGATTGGCCCAACCTGACCCAAAAATTTCATCAGACAAATCCAGCCAAAAATTAATCGACTTTATTTTGTGCGACAGAACTCATAAAAATGTGGATGAAGCTGCTTTAGGCACTACAACTTGAGGTCCAAATAGCTAACACTATGGACACTATGATCTCTATTAGGAGTTGACAATTTAAGTCATGACATAACACGAACACGACACACATATAAGAATTTCATTTGAATCGAGCTAGTATTGTGTAATCCAACATGTTTAATAATCCTATCGTGTTTGTTTCAAACTCGTGTAACATGTATAATAAAATGAGTCATGTAACTTGTTTATTGATTAAACAGATAAAATATATCGGATTGTGTGTGGAAACATAATTATTTAAACATGTCATAGGGTGAATCACCAGTTTAACAAAATACTAAACCGAATGAACTTGCTACATCGTACACAAAATGGGCCAATGATGCTAGAATATGAACATGGCCCATGAGCCTTAAAAACTGATAAGCTACAAGTCCAGTACAGGCAACCTACAGTAGACGAACGCGTGGCAGATTAGCACTCGCTACAATACAATACACAGAACACATCACGTGGATCACGTGCCGATACGCCATGGCCGCCAGACTCGGAAACTGAAAGGAAGGATATTGAAACAGAGCTTTTGCTTGTCTAAAATTTCCATTCTTTTTCAAATACTCATTTTCTTGGTCTCTTCTCTTTCAGTTTCACGCAGATTCTGCTTTTGTTATGAGTATATGCTCGTAGTCAACCAGAGATCTGTTTTTTCTGTAAGTGAATCTTATGAACATGTTGGAGATTTCTCTTTCCTCTCTGGTTTATTATGAGATTACATTTATTTATTGTGTTGTTGTGTGATTATTTCTTGTGAATTCTATAATGGGTCGTGCTTGGTTTTTTGTTTTGTGGTCTATATTTTCCCCAAATGTTGATGGGTTGCGGTTGCTTTTTCTGATTTGACTCTGGTTCTGGGGACAATTGGGAACAATCTTTCTGGATTTTAGGAGCTCTTGAGGTGAAATTGACTTCTTGGCAATGGCATATGTATTTCATTAATTTTATATGGAGAATTCCCCTTTTTCCCCTTCAAGTAAATGTGATTATGGTTGGTAGCTCCATACATACCTTCAAGCAGCTGTAATTATAAGAATGGTTGGTTTATAGTTAATTGAAGAAAAGCCCTTCATGTCAGCCTTTTGATTATAGGTTATCTTGTTGCAAATTCGGGTTTATTTGAAGAAGCTTTTGCTAATTTCTAGTGTCCTTTGTCTTCTTACAGAACTGCATTGATTTGACCACTTCTCCATCTGTTTTCTTGAGGAGCAGGAGATCTTGAATTAACGTCTTTCACCTCAAAATAGGGAGATTGGTTGATTTTGTATAGCTTAAAGTTTTAGATCCTACACGTTAACATAGCACCATACGTAGGTATCATTATCTGTCACGTTAACCTATATATATATATATATGTTCTATCTTACTCAATAGTATCATTATCTGTTTTCTATATAAGATGCATAATTGCATACCTTATCCTCAGTGAATATCTCTGCTTCAAACTGCGAATATAGGTTATATATATTATTTATGACATATACTTGAAACTTACATTGAATATACTTTACAAACAATTCAGGATTTAATGGGTGAATCAAAAGACACTATAGCGAGGATTGATATCCCAGAGAGCACTAGAAATGGAAGACTCAAGGCACTTGATCGGTCATTTCCAAATTTTCTCACTCATCTCCATAACAAACTCCAGGTTTCTCTGCAGGTCAGTTAGTTCTCTTGAAACCCCTAAGCTGTCAACCATATATTAAGTTTTTTTTTTTTTTAGCAATAAAGCTATCCTATTTGGTCACAGTCTCGTCTCAAGAAGTTAGCTAAAGACAGTGAGGGAGTAAGCTCAGCTATCTCTAGTTGGAAGGATAGAGGATCATCTACTGCTATGGAAATCAACCTGGAGAAGCAATTGCAAGCTTGGAGAGAAAATCCTGATTGGACGGATCAACCTCCAGAAATAAAGGTACAGAAGTCCTAGTAGAGTAGTAGGCAAGTGCTTCAGATTTTGGTGGGTTTCTGGAAATGATAAAATTTGCTGAATCAGTGTCTTATACTACATCACATTAAAATGGATTGAGTTAAGCCAGAAGTGTGTTGTTAAAATGACTAATAAAGTCTAAACTAAAGTGACAAGGTAGCACATTTTTGCCAGCCATATTGATTTGTGCAAATCTTGGCCTACACTCTTTTTCCGTCGGTTTAATGTATATATAAATCTAGCAGTAGATTATATACCATGACATGATGTCCTTCAAATCATACTTATAGCCCAATTTTTGTATTCTTTTATGGTTGTCAAACACATTTTGAGTGGACAAAAAATTATGGACATATAGTTAGTACTTGGGTGATCCTTAATTTTTAGCAATTTATCATGTTTGATTGTTTATTATGGATTTGATAGGTTTGCATGGTATCCACCAATGCCACAAGTCCTTCAAGTTACAAATTATGCACTCTAATGTAATTTTTGGCAGGTCAGTGTACCAAAAGGGTCACTCTGTAACCTTAATGTAAAAGTGAATGCTGGATTGCCCCCAGATGCTGTGTACAATATTGTTATAGACCCTGATAATAAGAGGGTGTTCAAAAATATTAAGGTAAGTGGCATCTTTCCACCCACTGTATCTTTTGTATTCAAAGAGTAAACTACAACTTATAACATGTAAACATGCTACTAATTGTCTCGTTGATTGATCCATTTGAGGAGTACAGGGTAATTGTATGTGCCAATTTAACACTGATATCTTGAATAGGAAGTCAAATCCAGAAGAGTTTTGGTCGATGAAGGTGAAAGGCAAGTGGTTGAAGTTGAGCAAGCAGCTCTATGGACATTCCTGTGGTGGTCAGGAACTATCTCTGTCCATGTTATAGTTGACCAAAACAGAAAAGATCACTCAGTAAGTATTAAGTACTGTTAATATCATATAACGGTTAATACTATACTTGCCATCAAATATAATTCGAATAAAAACTTATCTACAGTTTTAGTGGATATTATCTTAAGGTCAGCACTGTATGTAACACAATACATGTACACTCACACGGGAAAGTTGCCTCTACTATCCTCACACTTTGTGACAAAGCATATAGTGGTTAATGTGAAGATGAATCTTCCTAGGAATAGAACTCATGTCCATGTGAGCATTGAAAGACCTATGAAAAATGCAACCATATTTTCTTTTATGGCATATTCTGAACAATATGATTAATGTTTTGAATTTTTAAGATGCAAAAAAATGTAAAGTTACACACATGCGCACTCTGAGCATGCACTAGACTCTACATTGATCTTAACATTGCCACTCTAATGCTTTGGTAAGCTAGATAGAGCTCTTTTAGATTTTACTTATACTTCTTCGCCATCACACATCACTCCATCCAACATTATTAGCATAATCCTTCACCTGGTTCATCTTTTAATAATTTGTCTGCCAGATGAAGTTCAAGCAAGTGAAAACAGGGTTTATGGAAAAATTTGAAGGCTGCTGGAGAGTGGAACCCCTATTTGTGGATGAAAAGACTTGTTTTCCCTTCAAACCCAAAACATGGGATGAATATTGTTCATGCACAAAAGGCAAAGGAAGGATTGGATCGAAATTGAGCTTGGAGCAGCTAATCCAGCCAGCCATTGTTCCACCCCCGCCTATTTCTTGGTATCTCAGAGGAATTACCTCCAAGACCACTGAGATGTTGGTGAATGATCTTCTTGCTGAAACTGCCCGAATTAGAGAAGGTTTCAATGATGTAAAATGTAATGAAGGCCTTGAAGTGCAAATGCCTCATGGCATATGCGATGATACGTGTTTAGTTGATAATGTACGTGATATAAAAGAAAGATGGGCTCTGCGAAGGAGACACCGAAGAAGGCGACTGATTGTTGAGTAATGTGATTATGAGTGTACTGTAATCTTCAACTTCACTGTTGTATTGTAATTTTTTCTGTAATTCTATAATAGCAAGAGCTCTCATAAAATTGATTTGTACGTGTCCCTCAATTCACTGTTGCAACATGCTGCCATGGGAGGCAAATATAGTATCTTTATACGCAAGTTATAGATGTTGATAAGAACAAAAAGGAAATACAAGAGTTGTTATATCAAATAGATACTCATTTCCATAATGTTTTTTATAATTTAGTGATTGGGCTTTTGGAGTTTCTAGTCAAACTAGCTACTATTAGCTTAACTTTCCCAGTTTTTCTTGGCATCCAAACAAGGAGAGGATATGCAAGTAAATTTTATTCAAAATGATGATCATAACATTCATTTGTAAATAATAACATATATACTACATTCTATGCTTTGATCGTCGGACAACTCTCCATTTTCTTCAGATCTGTCCATCATCTCATTGTGCACCGCCAAACCATTTGAGTCATAGTTTCTGTACTTGAGGAATGTGCCAATTGCACCAATAAACCCCTGATGTCCCAAAAACACTGCTTGAATATCGCCTCGTGACCTGAATGTATACAGCCAAAATTGTATTAGCAACATGCTGTAATGATATAAATGATCACAATTTAGTTTCGTAAAGCAGCTTGAAAATCCATTTTGTTTACCAGAAATTAATGGTATTAGAGATTACATCCATGCTGGCATGACTCCGAATGAAAGATCCGCTGAAAACTATGCGCTTGTGCCCAAACCGGAGAGCATTCATGCAAGCATACTGAAAATGAATCAACATTATGAATTTGGTACTCTGGATATAAACAATAAGTATATGCACAGATGCAAAAGTGCCACATAAATTCCTAAGAACAAACCTGCCCGATATGATTCGATATCATTTTTAAGAGGGACAGAGCAATATCTTCAGTCTTGTAATCTTCAAGCTCCCTGTCATCATACATAGCCCTCCCAAAGCTAGAAGCAACGAATGTCGATAAAACATTGAAACCAGGCTGTAGTCATTAATAGAAGATTATTAGATTAGTCATGTGCCACTCTCTATAACAAAATGGTAAAAACCACAAAGAAAACAAGGTTTCAATGCACATTTTATATACCTTGGTGTAGTCTCTTCCACCATTCATGTCTCCTATAAGAATGTCTACTGCTTTGTTATCTCCCCGCTTGCTCAACTCGACCAACTCATCGAAACTGAAATAGAAAATCACAGTTACATTTTATATACTGTCACGTAACAATTAGATGATAATGAGATGATGATGCTAGAATAACTAATAACCTCTTGCACTTGGTTAAAAGCTTCCCCAAACCCCCAAAAAGTTCCTCCACCAATGTCTGTTCCACCAACTGGCTTGAACTTGTCTTTGGCATCAACCTAACATAAGAACAAAACAAACAAACTAGCAATGTTAGCTAGAGATGGTATAATTAAGGTCAATGTACTAGAACAGTGATTGATGTGGATAATTTATAACAATACCGCAGTTAAGGTAAAACCCGTCCCCATATATATTAGCAATCATAAATGGATTAAGATTAGTGTCGTCGATCTGCACATACTCCTTCTGACCATTTATGTGTGTAAAAGCTTCTTGATTGACAGTCTACTCCAAGAACAATCAGAACAGGAAGTAAGTTCAATAGTAATATAAGAAATTACATTTGATGGAAATGAACACAACTGCAATTTCATATTCTTACCTTAAGCAGAAAAGTTGCTTCATCCACAACTGCATCCATTTCATCTACCTGTTCAATACTTATCCCGAGCTTTTCTTCGAAGATGCATGAATATTTGTATGCCCCACCCCCAGTGGCCTATATCACAGAATCACATGTCATGAACTGCACAATCTCTGTTAGCTGAAATTTTAGTTTGCAACAGTTCTCTTTACCTTAATGATCATGATCTTGTCACTGGTGGGAGTCTTGTTATGCTGATTATCTGAGTTTTTCAATTTAGATTCATACAGAACATTAAGAACAATATTGTTACAAACAAGAAAACTCTGATCCCTGTTGGTGCATTTAGTTTGTGTCCTATAAGCTTTTTCTTGAAATACAAGGACATTGACACGTACCAAGGTCTAGCTAGCATCTTGGATCTGATCAAATCAAAGCAATCGTTGATCTCGGTATATTTAAATTTAGAGAAATGAAGGCTCCCGGGAAGACGAGTACCCTCATTTGCTGATTTCTCCTCCTTATTGTCATCCAAACCATCAGTACTCTTGCTTGAGAAATACACCAATTTTATGAGAGAACCTGCCAACAACATTAATATTGTACAAGCTATAGTATACATAACATCTTGAAGCAACTAGCAAGCATGCACAATTTATGAAGATTAACAACAATATCAAGAAACAGTGAAACCAGAGAGAAATTTGTGATTTAAATGTTTAAAAAAATTACCTCCAAGATCCAAGGCCAAATGAGACATATGATCACTTTCTGGATTTTGATTACTTTTCTGGGAATTTCCTCCAACTTCAACAACTTCGGAGTTCATTTCTGGGTTCTTTTCTATTTTCTATCACCAATAGGATTGATATTCTCAGATCATTACATGTCAAAATTTATATATAGGGAAATTCAGTTGACTATCTTGAGGTGGTACAACAACAAAAAACATTAGCTTGCAAAAGGTTCAATCTCCTTACATTTTGCATTGAATGTGTTAATTAAAGACTGGGTTTAATTAAATAATGAAGAATTTGATTTAATTAAAGAGTTGACGAACATCCCTTCAGTTTTGTATTACATGCATGCATGTGCCATCTAAGTTTGATTTAATTTTTGGCTACTTGGAGTGACATCACTTAGAATATATATTATGTATAAAAAAAAAGTTAATATGTTTTAAGTTCTGACTAATTGTAATCTACATAGTTTTTAAATTCCGAGAGTACGTAATTAGTGCCACTTGGCTCATGTGATGAGCCATAATCTTAATAACTTCAAAATAAAAATAACTAGATAGCCATTTGGAATTTCAACTGAGATTAGCTGGTTTTATAACAAATGGATTTTTTTTATATAAATAATCGAGTGATTGTCATAAAAGAAATTATGTTCTGACGCTAATTTCTTCCTATATCCTCTTTGTTTGATTCACATCAAAATACATATCATGAACAGAAACTGATTAACGTAGTCTAAAAATTCTAAGCTTCAAGAAGTCGGTACGATTTGCTTCCTCTTTAAGTCACTGCATTAAATCGAACAATGTAATTAGCGCCAAAGAGAAAATATTTACCTAATAATATTGCACCAAGTTGATAGCATTCATTTTATTGATATAATAAGTCAACATTTTATTGATAGGTGTCATCTTTCGTACTAATTAAGTAGTTACTTATCTATGAATTATTAATGAAGTTGGAATTTTGCAAAATATTTAAGAATATTACCTCCAAGATCCAAGGCCAAATGAGACATATAATTCCCTTCAACATCAACACCATTTGTGTGTCCTTTAATTTTGAAATGAGGCAGTTGTTGCAGGTCAAAATTTACAGTGAAAATCAGTTGACTATCTTGAGAATTGAGTAACATATACAAAAACATTTCATAACCCAAGAACAAAGAAAAATATACACTGTTGTTTATTATAATGTCAACTGATCGATCAGACCAGTTTTATAGTAGCTTTACATGCAAGTTATGTACGTAGACAAGAAACCGACAAATAACAGGAGGATTTTTGTTTTTAATTGTGGGATGGGTTCATATATAATCTAAAGTGGGTTGCTTCTTCCTCAAGTCATTGCATTAATTTGAACATTGAGACCAACGCCCTAAGGTTTAACCTCATATAATTCACCAAACTGATAGCATTCATTTATTGATAATAACACTACATTTCGAATATTATATATGATAAAAGCGCGACTTGAACGTTGCAAGCTAATTTTTCTATTTGTTCATATACACTACACTCTAAACATTGTTCATCAGATAAATCTCCATTTTCTTCAATCTTATTATGCACCACTAGACCATAGGATAATATATACTTGTTTGTTTTCTCCTACTAATTAAATATGGTAAAATGAAGGTGAGTCGCACTACAATTTTGCTGTGTTTACAGATTTAGCATATTAATTTTGCTCTCCAAGTGAGGACGATCACAATGTTTACTATATCTGCAATCTTTTCACTACGCAATGGACGACCCTCCCGCCTCCACCTCCCCTACCATAGGATTCTGCAGCTTCATGTTTCCAACACTACAAGAACAATTGCAAACTGTGACAGTGACTGAAATCCATAGAATTGTGACAAAAACTTATGTCACAGATCGTGAGTTTTTTATAGTGCAAGTTGGTCATATTATAGTCTCCGAAAACAATCACGATTTCAAGGTGGTTCGTGTCATCCCTATACACATCATGACATTGCCACACGAACCGTTTAGAAAAAAAGAATAAGGTGGAAATCTTCTCATCAGACAATGACGAATGGAAAGAGATGATTGCGCCTAAGTCTTTTGTTGGGTATTCATGAGACCTGTTTTCTAGATGGAATGTTGTTTGGTATAATAGTTCAGAAAAAATTCTTGGGTTCAAATTTGATCCGAGTTCTGATGACAATAGTTATGATCGTTATTCATTTCCTCAAGGCTACCTTGAAGGGCTTCATAGAGTAAACCGCACAATAGGAGTGTGCAAGGGATGTTTGCGAATAACAAAGTTGTTTCCTATTGTTCCTAATTGTGGTATGAAATTGATTGTTTGGGAACTCAATAAACAGAGTCAGTGTTGGGAATTGGGGAATGAGTTGGATTTTAGTGAAATCGAGAATTCCACAAATGCTTATGTAGCTAGACTTTGTTACCAAAACGAGGATGCTGGAGTTTTGTCTTGAGTTCTAGCTTTCCACCCACAAGATGAAGACACATTGTACTTGATATTTAGTGTTGAAATCAAGTGGCCAAGTGGTTGGAAACACATCCCATAAATTGTGGGATGGCTTTGACAAAAGT
>JAYMTA010000912.1:0-23097 GCA_036897625.1 Pelargonium cotyledonis
CGAGGGGCGGGGGGGCGGGCAGGGAAAGGGTTTTGCCTAGTGCCCCGACTTCCAGATTCGGGTAACTCCCGAGCTAAACGAGTTTTTACTCATTGACAAAATCCTCTGTTGGAGGTTTAAGATTATATTTCCTAGTTTACCTATGATTGAATTTATGGTAGTTAATCGGTCAATGATTCTATTTCCTAGTTTTAATATGTTAGGGATCTTTTGATTATTGTTAGGTTGATTGTTTCTTTCAAGAACTATGTAATATTTTATTTCTGATATTAATGAAAGTTGTTAGTTCATTGTAAAAAAAAACTATACGTACATTACCAGCAATGTTTTTTATTATTATACCAAGATACAACATGTGCACAAGAGAGAATCATCAATCTCAATTAACTACTCATTCTGTCCAACTATATTAGTGTTACATATTTTTTATTGTTTTAAAAAATAGATGTTATAATAAACTTTAAAGAGACTAATTAATTTATTGTTTAGAAACTATTGATATTTCATGGGTAACTATTTAAAAAAGAAAAATGAAAGATGACATTTATTTTGGTACCAAAATACTTGAGAAACAAAACACTAATTATGTTAAGGTATGGAGTAATTTTTTTCTTGAAAAAAGAGGGTAGAACTTAACCTCTTTTAATTAAGGTTGGTGCTTACTTAAACATTTTTCTTATAAATTGATTGACATATATTAGATGGTCAATTTAAGAAATTTTTGGACTTTACTCACATTCTATGATATCATATTATTTTATTTATCCATAAATTTATTTAAAATGCTCGCCACACTTTTAAAAATTAATGCACTTGATTTACTCCATTTGTGTTAGTGTAAAAAAAATATCATTAATTGGTTACGTTCCAGTAATAGCTGCTCTAATGTGTGTGCTTTTGTTTATACATGGATAGAGTGATAGACATAAATAACTTATACGTGAGATATGTTTTGGTCATTAAGCATAGTAATTAATGATCAGGGTAGGTTGTGCTAAGTAGTTTAAGCACTATAAATTTTTTTTATGTTTTGGATTCAAGTATCTCATTGACGGTACGGAGCTATCCTTATTATGTAACTAAACGAATAAAAAACATAGTAATTGACAAAATTTTTCGTCATAAATATTAAGAAATTATAACTCATCTAATTACTAATTAGTACTAATTTTAATACAGTAATAATTACAATGGAGAAGTCTAGGAACTAATAATAATTGGGCTTAATCATGGTTTTTAAGCTTGATAGCTGATGGAGCAACAACTTAATTTAGACTTTAGTCATGTATACTGACCCGACCAGCACCCTCAATTCGCAGGGTTCATACCATATCTTTTTCTTTTCTTTTTTTCATTTAAGGAAATGAATTGGCGCATGTCTTTTATTTCATGTGCATATTAGTTACAAGGTACAATTGGTTTAGTTACAAGTTATCTTTTGCGTTTATTTTAATATAAAAATATAGTAGTTACAAACCATACTATGTTTGTATATATATATATGTCATATACAAGTTTCAATTGGTATAAGGTACAATTGGTTTAGTTACAAGTTATCTTTAGGGTGTATTTTGATATAAAAATATATTAGTTACAAACCACATTATGTTTGTAACTATATATATATATATATATATATATGTCACATGCAAATTTTAATTAGTTTGATTACATGTTATCATTGGCGCGCATTGAACAAATATTACACATGAAATATAAATACATGAAACAAACATTTCCTTTCATTTAATAAATGTTTGTTAGATAAAACTGCTAATAATGACAATTTGTTGGATTTAAAACTTATATCCCGAGAGCACTTAAGGGAAAATTTGTAGTTGCAGATTAATTGCAGTGTCATGGATGATTCGATTAGTATTTTCTTTCTCATCTTATTTCGTCACTATAATCTTGCCATACATCTCTTATGTGCATTTAATGCATTGTTTGTAGATCGATCTTTGTTGTTTTATGATTATGTCGTTTGCAATATGTAATGTCTGACGGCGTAATAGAAAGATGTGGGACACACAAATATTGTATAATGTGAATGTTATATTATGGGTTAGGTATTAAATTGAGTATGTATGATAATTGTTACCCAAACATGGACTCTCCCGTAACCGTGACACACTTAGTATGCTTTTCGTCCATTGTTTGATTGATGTGCTCGTCGCCGAAGCTCCTTCCCATAAGAACTAGGCTTCTTTCTTGCATTTTAAAATCAATCAAAGATAACTCAACGTTAGAGATGTCATTTCTAAAAAACTTGATTACAAAAAATTTGATTACGCGATTACTAAGAGTCATTATTCATTTCTCATCAACACTTAGTCTAAACAAAGCTTCCCCAAAAGCGAAACTCCTATGGCTTTTTTGAAGCTCTTCTCTAAAATAAGCCCCAAAGAATTCTCCGTAGTTCCACTTTGAATCCACATTTCCCACAAGGGGCTCATCAAACACTTGGCTCACATAAGAACTCACCAAGGCTCCTACACGACATTTTTCTCAACTCGAGCAACAGGATGCTACCTGATGTGGTAGAGGATTTTAAAGTCTCGATCCTTCTCATAATTGTGGAAGAGCACGAGGGTACCCACAAATTCGTTTGATGCCCGCGGACAACATGCTTGAAAAGACTTAGCTCAATCCAAGTACGTTCAAAAGCGAATCTCACCTTGCTAACAATCAACAACACATTGACACGTTGCAAAATTTCTATCTTGATAAGATAGATGGATCCTCATTAAAAACATTTATTAACCAATGTCTTTATTCTTTCTCTCTAGACTTGTGATTTTCAATCAAGATCTTATCTCACGTTCAAGATGGTGTGCAAAAATAAATTCACAGTTTTCATCAACGATGTTTTGCTTTGTAGGTGTCACATGTTTGAGACTCATAATTCGAAATCTCAAGTCGACTATTTGACTTAGAACATTAATTATAATTAAAAAACATACACGTAGACAAGATGACAAAATTCTAATGCGCTTGAATTGACCGAACCAAAACAGTTGCATTAGAGTGTAGTAGTTAAATCAAATATTTGATCTGAAAATCATCTTAATTGCATAGCATAGCAATTACCATATACAATTGAACTAATACTAGTAAACAGAAGAACTTACAAAGAAAGTTCCCTCTCTCTAGCTAATTTTACTATATTAATAAATATACACACAAAGAATAAATGATTACCAACTCTGTTTAATTTAATCCAACCCACCGTGCTTCTCCGAAGAAGCCTTCCAACTGCTACTCACACTCCACTGATCGGAATTCGCCGCCGCCCCATTGCCACACTTGGCCACCGTCCTCACGCTCTCTATCAGCTCCTCCGTCCGCGCCTCCTGCGACAGAATCTCCGTCAGCTGCTCCGGACTTATCACCAGCTTCACCTTCCACACCCCCGTCCTGCTATACCTCGGAAACACCTCCGGCGCCGCCTCCTTCACCAGCCGCTGGTTGTCGAAAGACATCCGGTACGGCGTAGCCGTAATCTCACTCCCTCCGCTTCTAGTGCGAGCCGCCTCTTTTTGTTCCGAATTGACAGGGAGGAGATAGTAAAACTCTCCGGCGAGAAGCTCGTCGCTGTGGAGGAGAGGGTGGTGGAGGTCGGGGCGGCGGAAGATGGCGTGGCCTGGGAACTCGTTGGTGATGCACTCGGCGGTGATGGGCGCGTAGAGCTCCATGATCCCTCCATTGGACGTCACCACCTTGACCATTTCTTCAACCTCGACCACCCCAAAACCTTTCAACATACAATTCCCCATATTTGCAAATAATGAAAGTGTTTGTTTCTATGAATTTATTGGGAGGAGATATATTATTATTTATGTGAAAGGGATATGATTTGGAGGAAGGAAGGTTAAGGAGGTGTTTCTTGAGGGTTTCTTCGCCGACACTAAATATATCAGCAACAACAATCCCTTTCTTGCCAAATATAAAAATGCCATGGCCTAATACACGGATTTGTGTTTTACTAGGTGCCATTTTTGGCCCCCACCTATTCTTTACCCATAATGCCCAATAAAATAATTACACTATACTATTTTAATATGTAGATTTGTCGGTTGAATATATAAGTG
The DNA here is from genome assembly GCA_036897625.1 of Pelargonium cotyledonis. NCBI lineage: Eukaryota > Viridiplantae > Streptophyta > Magnoliopsida > Geraniales > Geraniaceae > Pelargonium > Pelargonium cotyledonis. Next base: position 4,092 of record JAYMTA010000912.1, read on the forward strand.
AATTTGATCTGCTTAATAACAACAGAGTATTTTTTTTTAAGGGGATGCATGATATATATATATATATATATAGTCAATCCTGTAGAACTTCAATTAAACAAAGATAGAGGCCATATATATTGTTTAGGCTATTACATGTCTAAGAGAAAAGTTTAACGGAACTTCAATCATTTTCTTTGAGGCCAAAAAGTGGGCAGAAGCAAGTTTTTTTTATTATTATTTATAAACAATATTTGGTCATTAAATTGATGTTAAACAAGACGCGGATAACATCTGCAATAACTATTTTAAATTTGTAATCAGAAATGCGTCCCGACATTTTTCCGTTTTGTCCTAAGGTTCTCGTCTAACATCTCATTCCTGATGAGAGAACTATTCATCACATAAAAAAGATGAATTCTAATGGTTCGACAAATAAATAAGTAAACTTTGAATGTTGTTCAATTTGTATCTACGGCAAGATTTTAAACTATAAATGTTGCTAAATAAAATGTATATAAAAATGAGAACACAAAAGATCAAAGATGGTGCATTTCCTTTTACTTTTACCTCCTCTACTTGCAAAGTGGAACCCACATCGGAAAGACGATACGACGCCGTTGGGGGTGAAGAGTTTTGTCTTCTCCGGGAGGATGTGACGAAACAAAGGTGAAAGAAAGACAAGAGGGGTTGGAGTGGGAACCACCCAGATTGTGATTCAATCTGGAATGACAATGAAAGCTAAGCTACTGCAAGAGATCACAGTCCATGCACCAACCTCATCAAATAAATCAAATGTATTTATAATATATATAGAAGCACGTACGTATATGTATGTATGTATATATATATATATGTGATATTCATTTTTGGTCCTGGATTGGGGCTATTGTCTGACCAGACCAACTCTATGAACTATCGGATTCTATGAGCATGGGTGTTGACTATTGGATCTCGAGGTTGGAATAAGCCAGCTTGTCCAATAACATATTGAAATATAAATTTTAATGGCTAATCATCTATTTGAATCTCCAAAATACATCTTTATTTTTATTTTGTTTTATGCGTGAGCTTAGTCCAACTCAAAAGCTTAAACTGGTAGGTAAATACATCAATTGGTGACAAACTACACATTCTTTTGGTGTGAACTATGTCAATAGTTTTGAGTCCACCAACTAGTAACATGAGTATGATAAAAAAAATCATTCATTTACAAAATATTACAAATCACATGTTGGGTAAGTAAAATTATGAAATGGCTCGGGTGGGAAGCATACGAAAAATGGCGATAGTTTGAGTTTGTCATGGATTCTAAGGACTTGTTTGAGTTATCTATTTAAATTATATGTAGAGGTACAATTTATATAGAGACAGTTAGAGTGAAGTGAGATGATTGTAGAGAATAAATGGTTTGTTTGGTAAATCAATGTCTTTAAAAAGATTAAAAAAAATTATGAATTATAGATTGTCTGATAAAATTTTTTGAAAGTATGAGTGAAATTTTTTTTATCATTAAAAGTACTATATTATAAAAATTTCCGAGAAGGAAACAACAATACAAGTACATACTCGAAGATGAGTATAAAAGCTTCATTAAAGGAAGATAAAACTCCTTAAACATTGAGAACATAAAAACCACATAGAGAAAAACCATAAAAAAATTATGCGAAAAAATGAATTGAATGAGAAGGGTCATATGATATTTCTTGAGCCAAAGTTCCATGGAAGAGTTCAACGGAGTACAGGGACGGATGCACTAGTATGGCTTTCGGGGCAGTTGCCCCCATAAAAAAAATCACTAAAATTCTTGTGTTTATCCAATAAAATTATGGTGTTTTATAAGTATTATTTGATGAAATTTAAGTTCTTGCCTCCACAGTTTGATGAAAAAATAAATTTTATAGTTTGCTCCCATAAAACAAAAATTTTAGATTTGTCCTTGACGAAATAACCGAGATGCTACATTGAAAGCCAAACAGTAGGGCATGAGTTTCCGGCAAGGATGAGGTCCTCCGATCCTTGGCAAACCAATCCAAACGTTTTGCAAATTTACAGTGTGCGAGTGAGATCATTAAGATTTGAGGGAGGAGAAAGAGAGGTTTGGGTGTCTTGGGGTTTATCAAAACGTCTTTTCATGAATAACAATAGTTACCCCACAATTTTTTATTTCATTTCAAAAAAGTTGATGTTCAAATGAACTCTTAAAATACTACTATTGGTCTGTAACAATGAAGTGAAGGCCTATCCTTAACACACCAAAATTTGAAGGACCAATCAAACATTGTCTTGGAGATTTATATTACCCTACCATTTATCAAGAAGAACCTAGAGTTGAGGCCATAGCAAGCATGCAGATTCTACTTTCAAATGGAATTAGTACCGAACTTGAATTCCCAGTACTTGAGCTTAGCAATGACAGAAATGATCTTGATTTACATATATATTTAAAATTAGCTTGTGGGGCCTTCTAAACATAATCAACAAAACAGTGAACTTATGGTATCATAATCATTTTCGTTTGAACACAAATTTGGGAGGTACTTGACAAAACAACTCAGTTTAGCAAAAACCTAAAATCCTAATTTTTGTTGCTAACGATAATTCAAATGTTGGTATCTACTTTACAATCAACAATGAACACTTATGGCCCAACTATTTAATGCTAACCATATTGAAGCCAATTCAATCACATTAATTACTACTCTTATCTTCTAATTAAGCCTACCACAGTACCACCAACAAATTCCTCAACCATATAGTTTTATAAATAAATACACATTCAACAAAATTGGAATTTGGAACTGAAAAATAATGGGCAATTTGTGTGGACGGAGCCAGGTGGTGCACCCAGTTGGGGACGAGGATGGAGCACCGCAATTCGGTCCCGAAAGTGTTAGAATTAAGGTACGTATGAGTTTTAGGAAACTAGCCGAGTTGAGGTCTCAGGTGGATTTGAGCAAAGTCCAAGGGAGGTCGGAGCTGGCCTCTTTGATCATCCAAGAATGCTTGCAAGGAAGGTTGCGTGGTCGGGTTATTGTCGCCGGAGAGCTTAGTTCTCCATCCACAGGTGGTCGGAGGGAAAGCAATTTGTGTACCATAGGCGAAGGAGATATCATAAGTTTGTGAGTTTTGATTATATATAATTACGGCAGTTTTGTATACAATTTCGGGTTGAAGTACTTCATAGTTAAAATACTTTTTTTAATTATATGAAAAATGTTATTAGTCTTCAGTTTTGTAGGAGACTTGTTTATAAAGATATATGACAATTTGTATGCAAATTTTTGTTATTTGTTGTTAAAAGTCTAGGGAGGTAATAAATCTTCCTCTGAAACACTATGTTCACCATTTTTTGTGTTAATTTGAGGTAAATATTCTTAGTAAATGATGCGTCCGTTTTGATTTAGTCAATTCGATCACTCTGGAATCTTTTACATATACGAGGGAATGGAATATGAGCCAATATTTTTTTGGCTTAGCCTAAGCCAAACCAATGAGGTGATGACACCTCAATTAGTTTCACCCATACCCACCCAAGTGAATTGGTGGGAGCGGAGCGACCCGCCGGGATCCAAGTATTTTAATGTGTTGTCACCACGACAAATCCTGATAAATATATAATTTATATGGAAGATTAGTCGAATATAATGAAAATTGCCTCTAATTGTTATAGAAGCTACACGGACGCAAAAATTCTCTAAATAATAATTGAGCTCAATCGGCTAACATTGTAACCAATTAATTAAAGAGTTGAGAATAAGTCGAGTTATATACTTGGATGCAAATGTGTCAATTCATATTTTGGATCGAAAAGATTAATCAGTCGAATCTTAGCCGAAAGAGTTTTGAATCCGATTGGATTGGTTAAAGTTTGCCTTTTAAGTGTAAAATGAACATATTTATCTGATTCGATTAAAAAATGATTAAATGGAATTGAATCATATTTTATCCAAATTTGATTTTAGTTGCTCGCAGATTTGGATCCAAATTGACAACTTGATCTGAAATATATCATTGAGCAACATACTATATAAAAGTAATTGGAATTGACATGGGGAGAAAAAATTAATTTAGATCAAAAATCAATTGAAAAATGATGCTAAGTTTATTTAATTTTCAAAAATAACATGTTATCATAATTATACACGTCTTGTTACATGTAATAGAAAAGTCACAATTTTAAACGGAAAAAGTTAACGCCGTTAGTGATTTTGACTTAATTGTTCAAAATCGAAAGTTCATGCACCTATTTCTACAAAGTTTATCCAAAGTGACATATTTGTACATTTGATCAAATTTCATGCACCTAAAATGTGCTTGTCTCATTTTTTTTTATAGAGTTTTAGTTTATTTCGGGAGAAGAGTATTTTTGTCATTCATTTTCAATTTTAATATTATTGTAACTGAACAGTATTTTGAAAAATATATAGCGACTAAGTGTTAATGTTGATAATTTTAAGAAGTTAAGTGTCATCCGTGCCTAGTACATAGGCGCTGATGGTAATTACTTCAAATTATAACCTTAATTAACAAATAATACAAATTGAGTCAGATGGTAAGAAAGCACATTATCTCTTTTGAGTGCTTATCATCCAGATAATGCATATAACTGGGTAGATGATAAGTATGAGAGCTTTCACTAACTAAAGTACGGAAAATGTTCAATTTAGTCTCTGAGCTATTCAAAACGTTAGGATTTAGTCCCTCAATTTTTAAGTGTTTCAAAATAGTACAAAGTTCACAAAAGTGATTGGAATTAGTCCAAAGTTGGACGAAAACGTTTGATGGAAGGACATTCCATCAAATAGAGAGACGAAATCCGTTAGTTGTGCTGATGTGGAATTAGTCCATATCAGCACACTTAACGGATTTCGTCTCTCCATTTGACGGAATGTCTTTCCGTCAAACGATTTGCTCAAACTTTGTACTAAAATCAATTGTTTTGGTCAACTTTAGACTATTGTGAAAACACTTGAAAGTTGATGGACTAAATTCAAACGTTTTGGATAGTTTATGGACTAAATTAAAACTTTTTCCACTAAAGTACTTGTGATTCTTCAATTAAGACTTCAAATTTAAACCTTAATTCCCAAAATTCACATTCTAATCACCTTAAAAGAACCTATATATTGAGATACGAATTATAATTGTTTTCTAACAAACAACTGAAGTACGGAAAATAAAAATAAAGAATCTTGTTGGTCAATGTCCTACCAAAATCTACAAGTCAAACACATGAAGATTTGAAAGCTTTTAACAGTCAGATTCTCGTATTAGAGTTTCTACAGCCTTGAGAACACTTGGTATAACCACTAAAGGTGGCGCAGTTGGTTAATCCAACTGTGTGAGTAGGATGAGGTATCAAGATCAATTTCCACTCAACACATCTTTAGTGGTGGTGGTGTAAGAGACCACTTTGGTGCGGTAAGGTGCCAAAAACTCTAGGCTAGGGTTAAGAGAAGGTGCGGTAAGGTGCTAAAAACTCTAGGCTAGGGTTAAGAGAAATAGTCGTCTCTTTCCTAAACACTATTGCACCTTTAGGCCGTCGCTTATAAAAAAAAGAAAAAAGAAGAACACTTGGTATCTAATGTTCATGTGGTTGTATTTTTTTCTGTGACGAAAGACATGTTGTGGTTATATTTTCTTGGGCTCGAACAACGTTTGATGAAATCCTAACGTGACCGGTCAAACTGATTTGTCCCTTCAATAATGGTGTTTCGATTAAATTAGCTAGATATTATTAAGCTTATAATTCGATGTTGGATTTTTTTAACCCAACTAGAAGTTCATTGACATTGATGTTAGAAATCGATTTGATTCTTTAAGGACCATTTCAAAATAAACGAAGTTCAGAGCAAATCAAAATGGTGCAATCAAGCAAAGTGAGAGTTGTGAAGATGTAATTGATCATGATGGGCAAAAAAAAAAAAAATTGAAGTGGAATATAAGGAGCTGATCAGAGGGGACAACAAGAAATTGATAAACCAAATTCAGCTTTCGGATAAGAGTATGATACTTGGAGAAGCTCTCCAGATTGAGGTAATGACAGATGAAGGTTCAGTTTTTGATCTCATAACGCATATGTACTAATGATACTCAAATTATCAACTATGGTGTAAAGCTTCTACCCTTATTGTTTACTACTCATCATCTTCTCAAATCATTTATTCATCGTCAATCCACCATTACTACCAACCAAGAAAAAAGCTCAGCTTAAAAATCTTACACAAGTGTTTGATATCCAAACTAGTTACCGTTTTTTTTTAAGTACTGATATGACGTTGAGTTGAATGGTGAACAATATAATTAGAACATAATCTGTTTTCTTTTGATTTATTTGGCAAATCACAACATAAAACCAGTAACCATACTTAATTTGCTATAAAAATATGTTACTAAGTTTGGTGATAGCAGCAAATTTAGTATAAAGTTTCTGAAAAATCCAGATTCTGGATTTTTAGAAACTTTATTGGATACAAAATATTAAACCTCCAATAATTTGTACAAACTAAAACTCTTACTAATCTGATCACATGAAAAAAAAAAAAAAAAAAACCTCCATCAAAATTTTTACAATAAATTTTGCCTTCAACAAGTAAATCTTATCCAATGAGAAAGACACAGAGTAAAAGAGAAATTATATTCGCCTAACTTATCCTAGTAAATCTTCTACAATAAATCAAACTCACTAAAGTTATAATCCTTAAGAGGAGAGAGTTTGCTAAAATGGAATTATTTGGAGTTGGATAATGATGACATTGGATGGGTCCGATTAAGCTTGCTAAAAGTGTGAGTTTGTAGCAGCGGCAACAACGATGGTTGGGATCAGATGGTTGGATGGGGTTGGATTGAAGAAAAAGACCAAATTTAATGAGAAAAGACATTTCCGGTGTATTAGAAAATTATCAAGTCATGTGCGTAACACATAGGCAAATAAAAAAAAATACAATTTTCCGTTATATTTAACGGCCTACAAACTTGTAAATAAGTTAAAAAAAACTCTCAAAACTACATTTTAAAATTGGATTATATTATGTATTATAGAACCGAAAATTGAGTTATCATCTCTCGTCACCCCCTTCCAAATTAGACCCTCTACAGTGACTCTCTAGTCTCTACTATTCTTCATTGGCAACTTCTTCTTAACGAAGTACATCTCATGAATCTCATCATCAAGTTGTTGAAAACATCAATGACCTTTTCAGATATGTCTCTGCGTACACCAAACTTCATCCTCACCAACACAGCCCCCGATTTCACCGCCACTCATCTAAATCGAGCCCTTTCTCTCTTCAATCTCTTGCTCCGTACACCTCCTTCTCCCAACTCCATTGTCTCTTTCGGTGAACTCTTGACCTCTCTTTCCAAATTGAGATGACGTTGTTTCTCTTTCCCACACTATTGATGTGTCCCCTGGAATTGCTCCAAATGTGGTTACTCTCTCTATTATGATTCATTCCTTTTGCCATCTCAACCGTTTGGGTTTTGGGATCTCTGTTCTGGGAAAGTTCTTCAAATTGGGGCTACAACCCAACACTATTACCCTTACCACTGTAATCAAGTAACCAAGGTCACATTTCCCTAGCCCTTGTCCTTTTTCGCAAGATGGTGAATCAAGCTAATGTCATTACTTACAACACCATCGTTAATGGCTTATGCAAGATAGGGAACACTCACACACTGCCATTGAGGTTCTAAGAAAAATGGAGCAGCAGTCTAACTTCACCTGTAAGCCTATTCGTGTTACCTATAATACTGTCATCGACAGCCTTTGTAAACATAGCTAGGCAGCTGACGCAGGCTTTGGATCTCTTCTCAGAAATGATGGGCAAGGGAATTCCTCCAGATGTTGTTACTTACACTTGCTTGATCCAGGGAGCTTCCCACTTATGCCAATGGGACCTTGTTACCTCTTTCCTCACTGACATGAAAGCTCAAAACATCTCTCCTAATGTTCAAACTTACACTTTATTGATAGATGCTTTGTGTAAAGAAGGTATGGCCGGTGACGCACACGATGTTGTTGAATTGATGATTGAGATGGGTGTAAAGCCTGACACTTTTACCTACAACACACTCATAGATTGCTACTGCTTGCGAGGTGACATGGACAAAGCATTACAAACGTTTCACTTGATGGCTGAGCGTGGATGTGCACCGAATGTCATTAGTTACAATACTTTGATCAACGGGTATTGCAAGATTAAAAAAATGGATGATGCTGTGGGGCTCTTTCAAGAAATGACTCAAAGAGGGTTGCTTCCTAATATTGTTACTTTTAACACTCTTATCAATGGCTTCTTCAGGGTTGGGAAACCACAAATTGCACAACAACTTCGTCATGAAATGCAATCTTCTAAGCTGCATCCAAATGTTGTTACTTATAATGCTGTGTTGGATTACTTGGTTAAAACCAAGCAGCTCCAAGAGGCTATAGCATTGCTCCTTGAGATGGAAAGTCGCGGGTTGAAACCGAATACAATCACATTTACTATAATAATTGATGGTTTGTGTAAGGCTAGGAAGGTTGACATGGCAAGGAAACTGTTTTCCTGTCTCCCTGCAAAAGGAGTTCGACCTGATGTTCGGACACATAACATACTTCTTAGAGGTCTATGTAGGAAAGGGTTGTTAAGTGAAGCTGATGACATGCTCAATAGAATGGAAGAGAACGGATGCTCAGCCAATGATTTCACTTATAATACAATGATACAAGGATTCTTTAGAAATGACGAAATAGCAAAGGGAGTGAAACTCCTTAAAACTATTGTTGACAAAGGGATCTCTGTGCATGCATTCACTACAAAGATGTACTTGGAACTGTTGGTTAAAGAAGGGTCAAAGTATCTTATCTAAGTAGCACTGGAAGTGTGGCAAATGTGACATGTCTAAGGTAATTTTTTGTGTTCAATTTTTATATTTCTTGCAGTGTATACATTATTGGTCAGGCTTGGAACATTTAGATATTAGGATGGAATTGCAGTCACCTACATGGAACTGACATGTATGCTATTATTTAGAGGAAAGATCCTTGAGGGATACCTTTCTATGCTGAAGTTACCATATTCTTGGGCTATTACAGTCGAGAAAGACACACTTAAATCATGTTAACAAATGTACATGGATCAATGAAGGTAACCATAAAGTTTGGTTACCTCAATGCATATTTCATGCATACTATGCCGTTATGTATCGGCTATCGTATTCACAATATTACTACTTTCATGCAGGCATTTTGATACATGCAATATTTTTTTTATCCATACTGAAGTGCAGTTCTGTTCTTACTTTTTTATTCAATCTTGAGTAATCGGTTTGCCTCTTGTTATCTGAAACCAAAAAGTTGTTTTGAGAGCAATATGAATTGGGCTTCAACATATTTTCTAAACTAGTCAATGGTTTATTTTTCATATAACATTGCCAAAAAGTATGTTCTCTCAAGAAATATAGACATGTTAATTACAGCCCTCCCTGAAATAATGTAGTCTTGTGTTTTATGCTGGTCCTCTGCAATACTGTTGCCTTCAAATGCAAAATATTATTGTATACATCATTTATAGACTGATGGCACTGTATGTTAAATCTCTTTGATGCTTCAGATCTTAGTATAATTTTTTTTCAGGCTCCTATATTCTTGACATTTATTTCTTCTGTGGGTACTATGTAATGTATCTTATTGATTTTTTAAAAATAAATATTTCAATATTCTGTTTGTGCTGAAGTTACTCTTCTTTTGCTGTCCTCACCATCTACCGAGTGACGTGTCATATAATGGATAGACGGATTGGCTTAATCTAAGCAAAAAAAAAAAATTGGCTTGAATATTCCGAGATTGTGTTTAATTAGAATGTAGTCTTGTGTTTTATGCAGGTCATTTTGTAATTCTGGAGCTGTCTAATTCTGTATTCTTTACGTATAGACGGATGAAATGGTATGCTTAGTATCTTCCGAGCTTTAGGTCATTGTATGTATATGTTCTCGCACCTATGTGCATCATGACTTGAATATTCTTTGGGGACTGTGCTTTGAATTTTCGGATATTGATTTGTGCTGAAATTAGTATTCTTAGGTTGTCATCAGCTCATATTTGAGTGTGGCAATAGTGGCACAAGTTTTTAAAAGAGAATAACAGATGGATTTTATTGTGAATTTTAAGGTAAGAATAGATTGATATCAGTTTTCTCCATTTGATCCTAACAGTGCTTGAGTCTCGTAACGCATGCAATTAAAAGCATTGTTATGTGCTTGGTCATTGATCTAATGTTGAAGAGGATGTGAAAGATCTTGTTGCTATCATCTCTGATTCATACATGATATGGTGCTACTGAAAAAATTCCTTGATTTGTGCTTTGATTCAGGTGTTACTGTGCACCAAGGATGGAGTTCAACTTGCAGTTTGAATCCGAACATGTTGACAACAAAAATCTAATTCAACTTTATCAATTTACGGATAAGATTTATCTTGCAAAAACATAGATTGGATCGGGAAAATCTACATATTTCACACTAAGAATCCCAAATCCAATTTGATTGGAACCTCTTTTAGATGAATTTTTAATAATACACATAATTCTCTCTCAAACTCTCATCAGACGTATCAAAATATAATTGAGTGTTTTTTTTAAATTTTTATTCACTATTCTTGTCGTGTATAAACTATGTTGAGGTTGCAGGTTTTTTTTTTTTTTTTTTTGATAATATCATACATGCATTATATTAATAAAGGACGACAGAGCCATTACATAAAAGTTCATTACAAACCCAGAGTTTTGAGATACCACTTGTACCTTCACTAGCTAGTTGGTGAGCAGGAGAAACTAAGGATCTATTTACATAAAAAATCACCATTAAAGTGATTATTAAACAAGACATGATTAATGTCTGCAAAAGCTGCTACCAAATCCACTCTGTCGTCATAGTTGCCATCTAGCTTACTTGCCTTGAGCACCCTGTAAATAATTTGAGAATCTGTTAATACACAGACATCTTTAATTATATTGTGATATATAAAGGAACAAGCTGACGAAATGGCTTCTAATTCTGCTGATAGAGCATCCTTTGCCATACTAGTGGAACTTTTACGAGCTAAGATACGACCCTGCCTATCTTGAATTTCCAACCAAATCCAACTTTAGTTGGAGAGAAAGCACCATCACAGAAGCAAAGGAGTTTAGCATCCTTTGCAATTTCCGAAAGATTTCTGATGGGATCATCCTGCTTATCCTTATCACGAACCTTAGGATTTTGGGTATTAGCATATGAGGCTTGTAGGAGCTTTACAATCTCTGGTGCATTTTTTATAACTCTAGCCACTGAGAATTCCTGGTGATTAAAAACTACATTGTTCCTTTCTTTCCATATTTCCCAAGCAATTCCCGTACTCCACTGGATAAGGTCAGCGCTATTACTGGGATCTCTTTTATTTTTAGCCAGGAAGAGAGAAAGCCAGGCCTGACTTGAGGTAATCTCATCCACCCTTACTGACAAAGGCGAGGCAAACCAAGTTCTAGCACTATCCGGGCAATGGAATAGCATATGAGCTATGGATTTTTTTATCCTTATAACATCTAGGGCAAATCATAGAAGAACCCAAATTCCTATGAAAGAGCAATTCTTTTGTTGCCAAAGCCGACTTGGCCACTTTCCACCAAAAAACCTTGAATTTCTCTGAAATTTTTAAGGCCCAAAGGGTCTTCCAGTCCAAGTTAGAATTCAGATTCGAAGTAGAGTCCAGAGATTGAGATCTGTCTTTCACATCATATGCAATCTTGACAGAGAATGGTTTTTTCTCACCTCTAGACTCGCCCACCTCAGCTTATCTGATATATCCCCCCACTTAGGAATAGGAATAGGAATATCCAAGATCTAATATGCTAGATCCCTCGGAAAGGCTTGGAGAATAAGATTTTGATTCCAAGATCTCGGGTTTGAGAGGAAAAGCTCTTCAACTTTCGCTCTCTCATTAAGAGGGCCCCGGGAGTCAAAAGGGATGACTTCCTGATTGACCCATTTATCCTGAAAAATTCTTATGGTTTTACAGTTTCCTACCTGCCAAGTCATGTTTTCAATCAAGAATTCTTGACCTTTACTCAAGCTTCTCCAAATCCAAGAGCAAGGGGATTTAACTTTTGCGTTCCACAGAGACCCATTAACACCATATTTGCCTACCAAGACTCGGTGAACCAAACTATCCGAATTGCTAATAATTCTTTTAAATTGACTTGCAAGCAAGGCAATATTAAAGTTATGAGTATTCCTGAGTCCTATTCCCCCCTTCCTTTGGGCCATGCCAGGATATTCCGTTTGATCCAATGGATACCCTTTTCCCCATCCGATTTGGACTACCAAAATTTGGCCAAAAACCCATAAAGCCATTTCGAAAAATACTTGGGCATATCAAAGAGATTCATGATGAAAACCGGAATCGAATTAAGCGTAGATTAGATTAGGACAAGTCTTCCAGCTTGAGATAACAAATTCGTTTTCCATCCCTGCAGTTTCATCTCAATACGCTTCTTAAGAAATTGGAACAAATTCCTTTTAGTATTGTTCCCAATCTCCGGAATGCCCAAGTATTTTCCAGGATTTGGAACCACTTTAAATGAAAGAATTCCTTGAAAAATTCGGACAAATCTTCTATGGATATTTGGGCTAAAGAACCATTCAGATTTATCCTTGCTAATAGATTGGCCAGAAGCAATTTCAAACAGGGAAATAATAGATCTTACTTTAGAGCAAGCTTGCAGAGTCGGCTCAAAGAATAAGAAGGAGTCATCAGAAAACAAAAGATGACTAATCTGAGGACCTCCCCTGGAAATGGAAAGCGCCTTGATCTCCTTAGTCCTCTGAGCTTCTTCCAGAAGAACAGAGAAACCTTCAGCCGCGATTAAGAATAGGTAAGGTGAAAGCGGATCCCCTTGCCTAAGGGCCTGTGATGGCCGAAACCAAGAAGATTCCTTGCCATTTACAATCATAGAGTAGGAAACTGTCGAGATATATTACCAAATTAAGTGAATCCATTTGGGAGAAAACCTTGAGCAGTCATAATATCCAACAAATAATCCCATCTAACCCTATCATATGCCTTACTGATGTCCATTTTGAGCCCTCCTTTAAAGGCTTTCCCTTTCTTTGCTCTCTTAATGGAATGAAAAAGTTCATTAACAAGGATAATGTTATCTTGGATTCTTCTTCCAGGAACAAATCCATTCTGCATGGGCGAGATAAGACCTCCAATAACTTCCTTAAGCCTGTTCATGAGTACTTTGGAAGCAATCTTGTAACCAAAATTGCACAGGCTTATAGGTCTGAAATCAGCCGGACTCTGGGGATTATCAACTTTGTGGATGAGGACAATATGAGTTTGGTTAAGTTCCTTTAGGAGAAAGCCGAAATTCAAAAAAGATAATACAACTGAAGAAATGGAGTCCTCAATAACATCCCAAAACTTATGGTAGAAACTTTCTGGAACTCCATCAGGCCCCGGAGATTTGAGACTTCCTATACCAAAAGTCGCTTTTCTAACCTCTTCAGTGGAGAAGGGTTTATCAAGAAAGGAGATTTGAAAAGGTAAAAGCTTCTTATGGATTTTCCCAGAGATCATCTGAATATAATGCCTTCTAGATGAATCATCAGGGGAATGATGATAAAGCTTTGAGAAATAGGAATTAAGACAACTTCTAATATCCTTCTCTGAAGTCTCCCAAATTCCATTTTCATTTCTTAACATTTCTATACTATTTCTAGCCTTCCTCTTACTAGCCAGAATGTGGAAAAATCTAGTATTTCGTTCCCCTTACAGATTGAACTTAATTTTGGCTCTATGCTTCCAAAAAAGATACTCCATATTTAACACTCGCTCATACTTAACTTTAGACTTTTGTAGAAGGACCGAAACATCAGGGGTCTGGGGAACCCCCGAAGAGCTATAAAGGTTCTGGCCCCCATCATCCTTTGATGCTCCTTCTTAGAGCGAAGAGATCTTAGTTTCCAAAGTAGCCTTGAGATCCTGAAGTCTCCCAAATTTGGATTTGCTCCAATGTCGAAGGGCTGACATCATCGAGCGACTCCTAGAAACCCATCTATACATTTGAGAACCAGGGGAAGGTCCGTTCCATATCTCTCGAACTAGATGCAAGCATTCCTCTTGAGAGGTCTAAAAACTTTCAAATTTGGGTTTACTCATTCCTTTAACAGGGGGCGTCATATGCAAAATGATAGCACTATGATCCGAAGTTAGGATATGAGTGTTAATCAGATAGCTTGCTGGGAACTTGGATAGCCATGAAATACTACAGAAAGCTCTATCAAGAACCTCCATGACTAAATTCTTACTCGATCTGTTATTGGACCATGTAAAATGGGGCCCATGCTTTGGAATTTCGAGGAGATCCAATTTCGAGATAAAGTCCTGAAATTGAGACGCTCAGTGAAGAAAAGAAGCTCTATTTCCAAATTTATCTCCCAAGTGAAGGACTTGATTAAAGTCCCCCATCAGAATTGTGGGTTGAGGAGAATCAATGAGAAAATCTGATAAGAAGTCCCAGAACGATTGACGATTGGCTATCACAGGAGGCCCATAGATGCCAAACCATTTCCATGAAGAACCATTCGGCTCTCTAACAGTAATACCTATAACATTATCATTTAAGATAAAAGCATCTCATTGAAGGTTTGTCCATGTTGCGAGCCATAGACCCCCTCCCCCCCCCCCCGCTTCTATATTTGTCACCCCCCCAAATTTTCACCCACCCCCACAGATTTACACCACCCACAACCACTAAGCTTGATATTTACATCCTCAACAACTAGTTTTGTTCCACTAACGAACATAAAATCTGGTCTATACTTTTTCCTAAGGTCTTTGAGATACTGAACATGTAGGGGAAGACCTAAACCCCTATAGTTCCAAGCTAAAAGTTTCATGGCCTCCTAGGAGACTGTTGAGGGACAGTCTCCTCAGAACCCTATTTATCATTTAAATCTAAACCACCAATAGCTAACAGGAGCTCACAATGTTGATGAAATAATTTAATTTTAATACGACTAACACCTTCAGAAGGACCAGTAATCATGTAATCAGAAATATCATCAAGAATGTAATCTTTTGTGTGTACCTCAAGGTCATACTATCAAACTCACGTGTCATGTGAAAAAACTCTTAAAGATCGTCATCGAAAGTCACATCACTCGCCGACAATAGAGAATCACATCTTACTAAGTGTTGATCTCCTTCACAAGGTGGGTCTAGCCCCATCCTCTCCACCATTAGCCTCGTGGTTGCATTTCCAATCGAACTTCAAAGTCTTTGTCGTTAACTGTCTTATGCTTTTGTTTTTGAATCTCTAAAAGTCATCGAACCTTTCAAATTCTATTATTACCATCCAACGCATATTGCATTTTGCAGATTCCGCCACCAAGATAGATATCTGCATTGTGAAAGGTCTACCTTTTGTTGATAATGTTTGATTATGCCTGACCAACATCATTTGCCCCTGGATACCTTCAGGGTGGTAGCCAGTTGCATGTAGAAATTCAGAAAGTCTTGCTTCATAGAGATTTCCATAAGATTCCACATTCCATTTCTTAAGAAAAAGTAGCAAAATTACAACCCTCTCCTATCATAACTCTTTAATGGTGTGTTTGAGTACCAACATTTCATTTGAAATGCTGGATTTGAGCCAAATGAAGTGTTTGAAAACTTCAAGAATTTGGATTTGAGTCAAATTTGTCATTTGAAATTATGTGATTTCCTAACCATTATGTTATTTTCAGAAATCCTAAACATTATATTTTTACTTGAATTACAATATTACAAATCAAAAATTTTAAACAATAAATTTTCAATCAAATCAACGTTCTCAAACACAACTAAATTGAAATTATAACATGTTGATGCTATACGACATCGTTTTAAGATGATTCATAAAGAGCATTTCATTAGGGCTCCTTCAGAGGAATTGTTGTTGATTCTGAGAGTACCAGAGAGAGAGTGATGAGACCATCCACTGCTGCTTCTTCTTCTTCTTCCCATCTTCTTCTTCAACTACCAATGCTCATTTCCAGATCCATTGCTTATGGTTTCAAATCTTCTTCTTCTTCTTCTTCAATCTCTTGCTCCCTACACCTCCTTCTCCTCACTCCATTGTCTCTTACGCTAGACTCTTGACCTCTCTTTCCAAATTGAGATGTCACTCCCACGTTGTCTCCCTCTCCCGCACTATGGATTTGTCCCCGGGAATTGATACAAATGTCGTTACTCTCAATATTTTGACCAATTCCTTCTGCCATCTCAACCGTTTGGGGTTTGGGATCTCTGTTCTCGGCAAATTCTTCAAATTGGGGCTACAGCCTGACACTATTACCCTCAACACTTTAATCAATGGTTTGTGGAATCATGGTCAGATTTCCCTATCCCTTCTACTTTTTCGTAAGATGGTGAATCAACCTAATGTCATTACTTTTAATACCATCATTAATGGCTTATGCAACATAGGAACACTCAAATTGCCATTCAAGTCCTTAGAAAAATGGTTGTAAGCCTGATAGAGTTACATATAGCACTATTATTGCAAAGACAGGCAGCTCACGCAGGCTTTGGACCTCTTCTCTGAAACGATGGGCAAGGGAATTCCTCCAAATGTTGTTACTTACAATTGCTTGATCCAGGGAGCTTCCCATTTATGCTAATGGGACCATGTTACCTCTTTGTTCAATGACATGAAAGCTCAACACATCTCTCCCGATGTTCAAACTTACACTATATTCATAGATGCTTTGCGTAAAAATGGTATGGTCAGTGAAGCACAGGATGTTGTTGAGTTGATGATTGAGAGTGGCTTAAACCCTAACACTGTTACCTACAACGCACTCATGGATGGCTACTGTCTGCGAGGACAATATTTTGATCAATGGGTATTGCAAGAGTAAAAGAATGGATGAGGCTACGAGGCTCTTTCAAGAAATGACTCGCAGAGGACTACTTCCTAATATTGTTACTTATAACACTCTTATAAGCGGCTTCTTCAAGTCTGGGAAACCACAATCTGCACAACAACTTCTTGAAGAAATGCAAGCTCAACATATACGGCCAGATCTTGCTACTTGTAATCCTGTGCTGGACTACTTGTGTAAAACCAAGCAGCTCCAAGAGGCCATAGCATTGCTCCTTGACATGAGAAATCATGGATTAAAACCAGATATTGTTGCACACACTATAATGATTGATGGTTTGTGTAGAGCTGGGAAGGTTGACATGGCATGGAAGTTGTTTTGTTGTCTCCCTACAAAAGGAGTGCAACCTGACGTGTGGACGTATAATATAATTCTCAGAGGTCTTTGTGTTGAAGGATTGATAAGTGAAGCTGAAGACTTGTTCAGCAGGATGGAAGAGAACGGATGCTCAGCTGATTATTATACTTATAACACAATGGTACAAGGATGCTTTAGAAATGACGAAATAATGAAGGGATTACGACTCCTTAAAACTATGGCGGGCAAGGGTTTCGCTGCAAATGCTTCCACTACAAAGATGTACTTGAAATTGTTGATCAAAGAAGGATCAAAATATCTTATCTGAATAACTCTAGCAGTGAGAAAATATATGCCAAGTAACGACCGCAATCTATGCTGCAATAAGCAGAAGTTTTTATAACCTCCCTGACTGAGGTGATTTTTTGGTATTCAGCTTATATATTTCTGTACAATATACACTAATATTGGTCTGACATTTGCAACATGTATGTAGACATTAGGATGTAATTGCGTAGCCACCTACATGCTTGAATCTTGATGGATACTTTTGTCTGCTGAGAAAGACACATTCATAATGATGATCGTAGTAAAAACTATACATGGATCAGTGAAAGTTACCATAAATTTTGGTTCTTGCAATGCATATTTCATGTTTTTACTATGATATTGGTTTCCCTTGAACACTACTTTCTGCAATGGTGTGAGACAATAATGAGCAGAGAAATATGAAGCTGTGTTGTTTCATGTTTAATCTTAAGTCTCATTATCTGTTTCTCATAGTGATAGTGATGGATGAGTAATTAATTGTTATGTAGATTCTTTATTAGAATAATGCTTTTATTCACATGTTACCAACTTTGGAAGATGAATGGCATTCCGATTAGTAAGAAGTTAACCTTTGAGAATGCTCTGGTTCAGTGTTTTACTAAGGAGGCTTTTTTTTCTTTTTTTCTTTTTTGGGGGCTTTTGACTATGGAAATATTGGCTGGTTAATGAGGAGCAAATGAATATAAATGAGCAATGTTATATGTGTTTTATGAGTTGTGCAGGTTCTTATCATTGATATATAGTCCCAATTCTCCAAGGCGGAGGGCAATGAAGTCTAGGAATTGTAATTTCATTCCACCCTCAAATCATATTGATTATCCCTTCAATTGGCAACCTGAGAGCAGGTCTAACGGTAATCTTAATCGACACAAATGTAAACAACATAGAGTTCTGTTTATGAACGCGGATGCAAAAAAACGACATAAAATAGATTGAAATTGCTGAAAGGACAGATCGAACCATCATAAGCTTCCCGGTCTGGGATAGTAAATTCATTTTCCATTTGGCCAATTTGGACACAATACATTGCTTAATCAAAACTAGAATTTCCCCTCTTGATTCAGAACCAAACTCCCGAATGTCAAAATATTTGCCCAATTTTTGGACAATTGTAACATGCATGATGCCTTTGAAGATTCTAACAAAGCGTGGTGGGACATTCTGTTGGATTTTGAGGTTAAAATAGGGATTAATTTATTTAATCCAAGGGTGTCAATTCTCATTGTTATAAATCTTAATTGACTAACTATGATTTAGACTATCGAGTAGGGAAAATATGTATATTAATTTAGGCTAAATGATGAGACGTTGAACTTTGAAGAGAAAAATTATACTTTCTCCGTGTTCATGATTCTCACATTGCTAAGAGATGTTGAGTTCTAACTTTCTTATTTTATTGCTCTTGGCTTTTTATTGGTTTTGTTTTTCATTTATATTTTGCTGGGTT